>JAODAL010006745.1:0-130770 GCA_025379985.1 Phyllomedusa bahiana
GGGAATAGGTAGAAAACTGTCAATTAGCGGCAGATGGGCTGGGCAAGCGACCCCTCGTCAACATTGTGGACTTTTCTCTGGCAGCATAAGCAAACTATTTTCACTAAAAAACAGCATCAGCATGTAGAAGAGGGTTTAGCTGCAATACCAGATACTGCCTTAAGGTAAGAGTGGTGCTGTTTCTGGGGAAAAAAAGGCAGGAAAATACTTGAAACTTGTAAACCCTTTTACATAGTGACATAGTAACATGGTTTGTAAGGCTGAAAAAAGATATCCTATTATTCTGAAGGCTTGATTCAGAAGAAAACATAATCCCCTTTGAAGTAGAAGACAATTATATTGGGAATAAAATTCCTTTCCAACTCCAAATCTGGCAATCAAAATGAATCCCTGGAAAGACCCATCTCCAGAAATCCAGTCACTGTAACTCTTATTGTAATGTCATTCATAAGTGTTAACTTTTAGTGCGTTCACTAAATCCCATAGTGTCACTGCTCTTACAGTAAAGAACTCCATCTTATTTTGGAGCAGAAACCTTCTGTGCTCTAGATGTTGATGATGCCCCATTCTTATAAATACAGTCCTGGGTATAAACAGACAACTAATTGAGATCTCTAAATTGGCCCATGATATATTTGTACATAGTTTTTAGGGCACCCCTAAACCTTTTTTTTAAATAAAATAAATAACCCTAATTTTGTTAATTTTTCTGGGTATTGCAGCCCACCCATTCCATTCATTACTTCGGTTGCTCACTGTTGAATCCTCTCAAAACTTTATATTTTACTGCTGTGCACTGGGGACCAAAATTTTACAAAATATTTTATGTGCAGTCTAACTAGCGATTTATTAAGGGTTACAACTTATTGTCACATGAATTTATGCTTTGGCAGCATCTGCCTGACATTGGGTTGCTACAGTTGTTTCTTTAGACAGTTTAATATCCTGTACAAAAATGTGTATTGCATATACACTACTCACAAAAAGTTTGGCTTTTGGTTGAAATTTTTTGAATTTTTTTAAAATTAACTCAATGAAATCATCTCTCAACTTTATAGTTCACATGTCCAACTGTTCAATGTTTCGGTACTTTTTGTACAACTTGCTGATCTCTAACAAGAAGCTTAATGGCAAAATTCACAACAGGTGTTTGTTTTCTGAATCGCCCAATACATTTAGGAGATCAGTTTGAATTGGAATTTAAACAGTCCTCCTCATCATGCTGTTCACATTTTGACATCATGAGACCAAGACAACACCGTACAACTAATCAACAGCACCTTGCCCTTGTGAGGCTTCAAGCAGGATGCTCTCAGACGGAAGTGGCCACTGAGCTTAAAGTGTCACAGAGTGACATCAGCAGGCTGTATGAGACTGGAAGAGTCATACAAAGGCAAAGTAGTGGACGTCCTTTGGCTACATCACATGCTGATGACTGCTTCATTGTAAACAATGCCCTACAGAACTGGATGATGAATGTCACACAACTCCAGGCATGTTTAAGGGAGATGAGACGCACCCAAGTGTGATCAGACCATTCATAACTGTTTACATCAGCATGGTCTGTGTGCTAGATGACTGGCAAGGGTACTTGAACGGTACCTGACCTTGCCGATGCATAGCGCTCTCCTTGACATCTCCAGCATGGTTGGCAGCCATCAGTTCTGCACAGAGTGAACTGACTTTCACTACTGAACAGCACTGAGGACCACTAGTCCCTCATCCAGCGTAGATGATCCCTGGTACATGCAAGACAATAGTGTCTGTGCCTGGTGGTGTGGTCTGGTACCCATGTTGGTCGTCTAGCATGCAGACCATGCTGAAGTAAATGGTTACAAATGGTCTGATGTGACACTTAGTCACCTCTCTCCATCCTTAAATGTGCCTGGCACTCATCATCCCGTTCTGCAGGGCATTGTTTATAATGAAGCAGTCATCACCAAGTGATGTAGCCAAAGGACGTCCACTTCTTTGCCTTTCTGTGACTCTTCCAGTCTCTCTGTATCTCTGTTGTAACCTGCTGATGACACTCTGTGACACTCTTAGCTCAGTGGCCAATTCCATCTGGGAGCATCCTGCTGGCAATGGCGAGTTACTGTTGATCAATTGTAAGGTGTTGTCTTGGTCTTATGATGTCAAAATGTGAACAGTATGATGAGGAGAACTGTTTAAATCCCAATTCAAATTGATCCCCTAAATGTATTGGGAGATTCAGGGATCGAACATATGTTGTGAATTTTGCCATTAAGCTTATTGTTAGAGATCAGCAAATTGTGCAAAAAGTTGTGCAAATTGTACAAAACATTGAACAGTTGGACATGTGCATTCTAAAGTTAAGAGTTACTATGTCATCTATCTGTAAGGTCATTAATAAATATATTAAACGCTATAGGAAGAATGCTAGTCCCTGTGATACGCCACTAGAAATGGTGACCAAGTCTTAGTATCCACTATTATTAATCACCACTGAGTATTCTCATTTTGTTTATCAACCTTTATGCGGCAAGGTAATAAATAAGATATAAGACATTCAACAACTCAACCCTGTACAGTGGAGAACTTCCCTTCTCACAGAAGTTGATTAAAATTAATTTAACAGGACGGATCCTTCAGAAGCCCATGTTGATACGGAGTTATAAGTGTGTTTTCGTGAACATACTCTAGGATAGCATCTCTTAAAATCAAGCAAATCACCCACTTTAAATTAGGCCCCTCTCCTCTTTCTAAACACTTTTTTTTTTTTTATAACCAGGGGCGAAGCTAAAATTCATAGAGTCCTGTAGCAAAATCAGATAACCATAACCATGAACTAAAACAGCAGCAAAAATTAAAGGGTTTGTCTCACTGCATCGATTCATCTTACCTCAATTCTGTTTTCTCGGTTTCATTTTTTAATTCAGTGGCGTATTTACTGGCTTTACTGGTTATTACTGGCCTGCAGTGACGAGCTGCTGAGGACACCAAGTCTGCAGCCATAGCAACCCGTGCTGCCAGCCTATCAGGAGAGATTGAACAGGTCTGTAGCTATAGTGACCTGAGCAGCTGATGCAGCCCATACTAGAGGGGATATCTAGAAATAGGTAGGACACGGTTAATGGACACATATTGCAAAGTGACTTGTTTTTGTAAGATCTTAAATATAAAAAGCAATTCTTGTAGTGAGACAACCCCTTTAAAGATCTAAATAATAGCACCATGTATCAGAGAAACAACATAGTAGGGTTATGTAGCAGAAAACCACCAACTACTTGTTCCCTACAAAAACAAATAGTGGGACATGTATGAAAACTGTCTAGGTCTAAGACTTTTTGTTGCCCATAGCAACCAATCAGAGCGCTCCTTTCATTTTTTTAGTGCACTATATGAAAGGAAACGGGAGCTCTGATTGGTTGCTATGGGCAACAAAGAGTCTTAGACCTAGACAGTTTTCATACACGTGGCCCATAATGTTTTTGTACCCCTTCAACCTTTGGGCCCCAAAGCAGCTGCTATGGCTACTATGGATATAGTTACAGCTATGTTTATAACTACTAGCACTAAATATTTATTAATTTAACATTGCGGGATTGAGAGATTTTTTAAAATTTTATCCCAATATAGATGGGGCCATGTTGTGCCGTTATATGCCTCAATATGATATCAGACAAATATGAAGATACAATGATCAGTCATACCATAAACCAGTGACAGCTGAGTAACATTGATTATATAGTTACAATGGAACCTGTTAAAGGATGGGATATAGTAGGCAGCAAGTAAACCATCAGTTCTTGACATTTGTGTTGGAAGCAAGAAAAACTGACATGTAGAAGCATCTGAGCATCCTTGTCAAGGGCCAAATTTTGATGGCTATAAAACTGGGTCAAGTATTTTCAAAATGGCAGAGAATTGGGGTGTTCCCGGTTTGAATTGGATTGTACCGAACAAAAGTGTTCCATGGACAGAGAACAAGCTAAACAGAAGCAGGATTATTGATGCTACAATCTCCCTAATGTGCAGGTGAAATACAGGCTAGCCCTGACTCAGTCCCATTGACTTCTATAGGAGAGTTTTCTAGTCATGCTCTGTGACCTGGGAAGAAGTCACTGTGCAGGGAGGTGAAAGGGTGAACTGTGACTATCTCCTCTTGTGACTGGTGGATCCTATGTTATCTATTCACACTTGACTCCTTTCAGTTTGACCCTTTGTGCTGATAAAGAGCTGATAATGAGCAGATTGCTGAAATCTCCCTTTATAGAACAGGAAGTGTCAGACAATTATTAGGCCTAGTGGCCAAAGCGAAAACTGCAGGACTTAAGAATTATTAAAACATATATAGAGAGTGATATGGGAAATTAGACAAAAAAGAACCAAAAATTCTTAAAAAATTTGTTTAACATTAAAACGTGAGAAACAATAAGTCATTTTTGATGACACATTCCCTTTAATGTAATGGAATATGTGGAAACAGAAATTCACTAAACCCTGAGCATATTCCTGGTGTTAACATACCACAAAAAATAAATAAAAGTCCAGACAACAGCACAGATTTGTGTAGAAAATATGTACATGCAAAACTAAGAATACATCACGCCCTCGTGAGGTAATGCAAATTCAAATATTGTATCTTGTGAGTGTGACTCTCTATACTGCACAGTGACCATTCCCACAAAACCCAAAAAGGACAGTCAGAGAATAAGATACCATTGAAGACTTGCAGAAGACGAATCGGTCTGATCCGCTGCTTACTCCCTATGTGTGCAGAATTTATATGAAATGTTCAAAGTGAACAGAACCTGTCTATCTCATGGAAACATTTAAAATCAGATTTAAAATATATATTTATGTATTCATCTTATTTTTTTTTATTTTATTGAATTACTTTTTCATTGCTCTGTGGTGCTGGTCAATGAGAGTATTGAGACTCTAAAAATAGACTGTCACAGAGAGTGGTATTTAAAGGGAATGTTTCTAGTTTTGTGCCCACCACTATCTGATAATCTTTCAAGGGATGGAAAGATCAATCAAGCTGGAAAGCTGCCTAGTAGATGACCGCCTGCCTGACTCTTCTGCTTTGTGGCCACGCCTGCATGACTCCTGCCAAGTAATTTACATACAACACTGGCAACAAAGTTATTTTTCTGAGTTACCCTAAACCACAATATGCATAAGCAACTTTCTAAACACATTAACATAATGGATTATGGGACGGTGGTGATTTAATACAGAGCAAAACTAGTAATGGATTCCCTTTAAATTACTATAACTTGCAGTTGGGTTGCATCTCTAGCTCAGAAGAGGTTAAATTATTCATAATCCACAAGGAGCCCATCTAGCTATGACTACAGATGAGTAAATTGGCTCTTAATCATCGCAGTTCTGTCTGCTGTCATGTGGGTGACATATCACAGATATTTAGAACAAACAAAAAGTACTTTTATCACTGTATTAAGGCATGTGAGAAGCGTAAACAGTCTGGCAGCCATATTTAATTTATGCAATGCAGGGATATTCGCCTATTCAGTGCTGATAGTCAAGAGGGTTGGGGGGGCAGGGTGGTTCTTGTCACTGGGTGCTAACGGCTTTGGAAGCTGTCAGTGGATGTTTACATAGGCACCATTTTTCCCTTCTTCATTGAAGGGATTTTTCTTTTTTTACAAGAATTCATCTTCTTTTGATCTTACATTCAAAGCAACAGAAGCTTGATAGACATGCAAGTCTTAAAGCAAATCCAGACGCTGTAGATAAACCCACAGTGTATGACAGGCAGGAGCATCTAAAGCTTATAAAAATGACTAGAACAGCATGTCGTCTGAGTATTACAATAGCAGAAATCAAGAGACATATTAGGTAGAACTGATCAGCCACAAAAAACAGTTCAAAAAGGCAGATCGTACTAACAGATGACTGGAATAGAAGGGGGGTGAATCTATTTCGCAGAGACATCAGCTTATTTCCAAAGCATCGGGAATTTTATCCCAAGAGCCAGAGGCTGTATACATTCAGGGCCAATGATTCATGTGAGACATGCTTAGACATGAAAACATTTAAAATTGCAGATACTAATATATATATATATATATATATATATAGTGTGTATACACTCACCGGCCACTTTATTAGGTACACCATGCTAGTAACGGGTTGGACCCCCTTTTGCCTTCAGAACTGCCTCAATTCTTCGTGGCATAGATTCCACAAGGTGTTGCAAACGATGCTCATTTGGTACCAAGGGGGCCCCAAAAAGTGGCAAGAAAATATTTCCCCCCACATGACACCACCACCACCAGCCTGAACCGTTTTATACAAGGCGGATGGATCCATGCTTTTATGTTGTTGACGCCAAATTCTGACCTACCATCGAATGTCCCCAGCAGAATCGAGACTCATCAGACCAAGGCAAACGTTTTTTTCAATCTTCTACTGTCCAAATTTTTGATGAGCTTGGCAAATTGGAGCCTCAGTTTCCTGTTCTTAGCTGAAAAGGAGTGGCACCCGGTGTGGTCTTCTGCTGCTGTAGCCCATCTGCCTCAAAGTTCGCCTACAGTGCATTCAAGATGCTCTTTCTGCCTACCTTGGTTGTTACGGGTGGCTATTTGAGTCACTGTTGCCTTTCTATCAGCTCGAACCAGTCTGCCCATTCTCCTTTGACCTCTGGCATTTAAAAAGGCATTTCCGCCCACAGGACTGCCGCTCAAATGGATGTTTTTCTTTTTCGGACCATTCTCTGTAAACCTAGAGATGGTTGTGCGTGAAAATCCCGAGAATCAGCAGTTTCTGAAATACTAGACCATCCCTTCTGGCATCCATCACCATGCCACGTTTCAAAGGCACTCAAATCACCTTTCTTCCCCATACATGATGCTCGTTTGAACTGCAGGAGATTGTCTTGACCATGTACTACATGCCTAAATGCACTGAGTTGCCCATGTGATTGGATGATTATAAATTAAGTGTTAACTACAGTTGGACAGGTGTACCTAATAAAGTGGCCGGTGTAGTGTTATATATAGTGTATATCATATATAATATATATATTTGCATGTAGTTTATATGTAATGTTTTCAAATGTTTTCATGTCTAAGGAAGTCCCACATTAATTTGTTGTGTGTGGGTGTGTGGTATATATTTTATATATATAATATATTATATATATATATATATACACACACACACACATTCGCATATTACTATAAGCTTAATATTTTGCATTAGAGAATAAATGTGTCTAATGATAATTTTAAATGACAAAATATGGAGATCTTGCCTTCCAATATATCCTTGCCTTAAAAGGGGATGTACACTTTGGTTATTGCTTTTTTGTTACAGGGGTCTTCCTCTATTGATGTGATCCCAAGCTGTCCTGAATCTGGAACCCTTAGAATTCACCTGTAATCTTTACTGAAATCTGTTAGCAAGTGTATTTTCTTCCTACAGTGCCACCTGAGGTGAAATAAGGAATTACAAGGTTCTTTTGAGTCCCCTTTGGGTCTGCATTATATAGGAAATTACACAAAGGGCTAAAAAGGAAAGTTGTGCTCAGGGCATTGTCACCTCCCTTTACTTAGATAAGAATGGAAGGGGCTTGTTAGTGGAAGATGATTAGAAAGAGAATGTGAAAATATCATTATTGCACAGATAAATAAGTGTCAGTGATTCAATACCAGGTAAGAAGGCCAAGTAAGCGAGAGACTGGGATGCACCGTTAAGTTATCCAGCTGAATGGAAATTACCAGATGTCAGCATTTCTTAATTCACCCCTACAAGCCTCAACAGATAGCAGGTCTATAATTTCCTTCAGCCTAGCAGTGAATCAGTTACATGGGCTGGCACCAAAGCAGGTTGTATAATTACTGCTTGGAGAAGATGATTTTCCACCATACAGGAAGTGAGCATCACTCTCTCAGATAATTGTTGTTAATAAATCACACACAAGAAAACATATACTACTTTCGTGGCCGAGAACAAAGCTTATTTATTTCCTACATTCCTGCAACGTTGCACATGACCAGCTGGTGAGGCTCTCAGGATCTCTTACGACACATTGCAAGGAAAGTCTTCACTTAGGACTTGAGAGCTTGGATAGGTGCCAAATAATCATTTTTGATGGCTTATCGAACGTCTGAGAAGTTCAATGATAGTTCAACAAACCTAATCCTCTCCAGCTAGCAGTCGGCCAACCACATGTATACAACACTTGATTATTGGACATCACTTAGCCTCTGCTATGTTGCCCCACCACTGAAAAAGTTCCTTGCTTAACAAATGCTTACTTCCGAGTCTAGGTCTACTCACATCTTGCTAACTTTCTAGGTGCATCAGTTCCAAATCCTGTATCTACTTACAGGATGCTACCCAAATCCAGGCTCACTCCATGGAGTTTCATCAGGTCTGTGGTCCCCATGAGATCTCAGTGGAATTAAAGGCCAACTCTAGAAGGGGCATGAGTGGTTGGGAGAAAAAGTAGTGTTTTCAGCGTTTTTCTGTGCAGAGGAGACATATCCTAAGTGATTGAGATTTCTCCCTTTGTTAACACGGAATGTCCTAAGATAAGCTTTGTTAACCAGGTAGCTTCTTTAAAGGAGTTGTCCAGTTCCTATACAAAACAAATACTAAGCTAAAAAACAACTATACTCACCTTCCTCCTTTTCTCTGTTCCTTTACTGTCTTTCTCTGGTCTTCTGTTTATGTTCCTCTTCATCCAAACAAGGTACGTCACTGCTTTAACCACTGATTGGCTGCAGTGGTCAGGTTCCACTCCCTTACATCAGTGTGAATAGCTCTGTAATCAGAGGAATGTGACTGCCACATCTGCCCCCCGTGCGGCCGGGCACCAAGCAACAACGGTAACTTGACTTATTTTAACTGCCTTTTGTCTGTAATCCATAATTGTATTTGCAACTCTCTCTTACCTGTATATTATTATCCATCTTGTACATATTATCTGTCTAATGTGCCCTTCAAGGCTATTTAAATCTATAAACTTTAATCTGAGTTAGTCTGTCTTGATCAAGGCGCCTCCGAATCATACGCCTCAATACCCTTCGTCCATATGTGACGAAAACACCTAGTCCGCCGCCCGCTTGAGGGCCGTCGGCCCGACTTGGGGTGTATCTCGACGTTGCGCTGCCCACTAGGGGGAGCTCAAGGTCAGCCAGATACTGTTCCACTGTTAACCCTTGCCCACACTGGCACAGGGAAACAACAATGCTGCCACCAGTTCGCTCGTTTAGTTATAAGACCGGTCCGTTACCGACTTACAGCAGGGCCAGGAACCAACCCTTGGGTAGCTATAGTCAGTCAGTGCAACATCCTTTAAGTGCAATCTCCTTAAGTGTACTATATGCAGCATTAATACCAGCATTGAAACCAGAAGTGAACCAAAGGTAACCAAGACCCTTCCCAGCTCCTCACTCAAACAGCACCCAATATGCACCTCTCTGACACAATCATCAAACTCCTTGTCTCCCCTCAGACACCCGCGCTGGGCAATGGATTCCATATCTCCCCTTCTGTCTTACCCTCACACCTGACCTCTACTCTTCACCTCTGGCACAACATTACGACCTTCCTCAAAAAACCCACACAACCACCTTTTTCTCTATCCCACACACATCTCCTCACTCTCTACCTGTTTCTCCTCGCTGCCGGGGACATATCTCCCAACCCCGGGCCCCCTCAGCGCATCCCCACTGTGGCTTCAGGCATCTCTTACAGACCAAGCAGCACACACTTTATCAACCACACAAACCTCAAACCATCCCCCCACCCCTGCAGCACCAATCCCCATGTCTGGTGCCCTCTGGAATGCACGTTCAGTGTGCAACAAGCTTCCCTTCATCCACGACCTCTTCACCTCACGCAATCTCACCTTCCTTGGATTAACAGAAACTTGGCTGACACCCTCTGACACAACTTCCCCTGCTGCACTCTCCTATGGTGGGCTCCAGTTTACCCACACCCCCCGCCCGGGCAGTAAACATGGCGGAGGTGTCGGCCTTCTTCTGTCAGATACCTGTTCCTTTCTCTCTATTCCACCAGTACCTTCCCTCACCCTCCCCTCCTTCGAGGTGCATTCTGTCCGCATCTACTCCCCCTCCAACCTCCAAGTGGCTGTTATTTATCGTCCCCCGGGCCCTGCCACCACCTTCCTTGACCACTTTGCTTCCTGGCTCCTCCACTTCCTTGCCACCGACATCCCCACTATTATCATGGGAGATTTTAACATTCCAATCGATACTCCCCACTCCACTACTAACAAACTCCTGTCACTCTCCTCTTCCTTTGGCCTCTCCCAGTGGACCTCTGGAGCCACTCACACAGACGGACACACACTGGACCTCATCTTCACCCGCCTCTGCCCCCTATCTAACCTCTCAAACTCTCTCTCTCCCTATCTCTGACCACAATCTGCTCACCTTCTCCTCCATCACCACTCCACCTGCCCCTCCTGCACACCCACGCAGGAACCTACAAAACCTCAACCCTTGCACTCTCTCTGAGTCTCTTGCTCCCCTCTCTACCATATCCTCACTTGCTGATCCAGACGCAGCCACCACATTCTACAACAACACAATCACCCCTGTCGCCCTTCTCACACACAACAGAACCCGCAAAATGAACAGACAACCCTGGCACACAGACTCCACCAAACAGCTGAGGCGAGCTTCCAGAGTTGCCGAACGCCGCTGGAAGAAAACCCGCTCCACCACTGACTTCACCTCATATAAAGAATCACTGCACACATTTAAATCCGCACTCACCTCAGCCAAACAAGACTATTTCACCACTCTCATATCCTCCCTGTCCCACAACCCCAGACAACTTTTTAACACCTTCAACTCTCTCCTGCGTCCACCAGCACCCCCTCCCCCATCTCTCCTCTCAGCAGATGATTTTGCAACTCACTTCCATAATAAAATAAATCTCATCAGACAAAGGTTCACCCCACAGTCCCCTCAGCCTACCTCTATTCCTGCGGTGTCCCCACAGCCCACCTCAATACCTGCCCATGACTATCCCCTCTAACCGCTTCTCACCGGTCACTCCTAACAAGCTCCTCCTCTAACTGTCCAAATCGAACCTCACCACCTGTAGTCTTGACCCACTCCCATCTCACCTCATCCCTGACCTTAGTGCTGTTATCATCCCAGCCCTCACTCATCTCTTCAATCTATCATTAACCTCTGGCATCTTCCCTTCCTTATTTAAACATGCGACCATCACCCCATCCTAAAGAAACCATCTCATGACCCCTCCTCACTGTCCAACTATCGCCCCATCTCACTGCTTCCATTCGCCTCTAAACTCCTTGAACAACACGTCCATCTTCAACTTTCCTCCCATCTCTCCACCAACTCTCTCCTTGACCCGCTCCAATCGGGCTTCCGTCCCCACCACTCTACTGAAACCGCCCTAACCAAAGTCACCAACGACCTAGCAACTGCCAAAGCCTCACGCCACTACTCTGTGCTTCTCCTCCTAGACCTTTCCTCTGCCTTTGACACTGTCGACCATTCCCTCCTGCTACACATCCTCTCCTCCCTCGGCATCATGTACTTGCTCTTTCCTGGATCTCCTCGTACCTCACCGATGGACTTTCAGCGTCTCTCATTCTCGCTCCACCTCCTCCTCTCGCCCTCTCTCTGTCGGTTCCCTCAAGGGTCAGTCCTGGGCCCACTACTCTTCTCTATCTACAGTCTTGGTATGAGTCAGCTCATAGATTCACACGGCTTTCAATACAACCTGTATGCAGAAGACACACAACTCTACATCTCCGCCAATGTCGCCTCCGTTCCTCCCGATCCTGACTGCCTGTCCTCCAATTCCTCCTTCTTCTCCTCCCGTCTCCTAAAACTAAACGTGGAGAAAACTGAATTCATTATCTTCCCACTGTCCCACTCCATCTCTCCACCCGATCTCTCTATCACTGTTAATGGCTACACTCTCTCACCAGCATCACAGGTCCGCTGCCTTGGGATAATCTTTGACTCCAATCTGTCCTTCAAACCACACATCCAAACCCTCACCTCTGCTTGTCACCTCCACCTAAAAAATATTTCCCGAATCCGCTCATTTCTTAACTCTGAAAGCACAAAAATGCTTGTCCATGCCCTCGTCATCTCCCGCCTCGACTACTGCAACATCCTCCTCTGCGGCCTCCCAGCTAGCACCCTCGCTCCCCTCCAAACTATCCTTAACTCTGCTGCCCGTCTGATTCACCTCTCTCCTCGCTACTCCCCTGCCTCTCCCCTCTGCCGATCCCTTCACTGGCTACCCATTGCCCAGCGAATCCAGTTCAAGCTAGCAACTTCGACCTACAAGGCTCTCCATAACCTCTCCCCTTCATACATCTCTGCCTTAATCTCTAAATACCTCCCCTCATGCAACCTCCGCTCCTCACAGGACCTTCTCCTCTGCTCTCCTCTTATCACCTCCTCACATAACCGTCTCCAAGACTTCTCTCGTGCTTCCCCCACACTCTGGAACTCACTGCCCCAACACATCAGACTCTCCCCCCTCTCTCACCGGCTTCAAACGTAACCTGAAAACCTACCTCTTCAGGATTGCCTATAACCAACATTAACCGCCCCACAAACATGTCTGCCCCTCACCTTCTGTCTCTTCACCCCTCCCCTGTAGATTGTAAGCCCTCGCGGGCAGGGACCTCTTTCCCTCTGTACCAGTTGTTAGTCACTTATTGTCACTTTGTAATGAAATGTACAGCGCCCTGGAATCAAGGGCGCTCCAAAATAAATGATAATAATATTAAAATGCTGTAGCCAATCAAGAGCTGCAGCAGTGATGGCCCCATTCGAAAGAAGAGGAACACAAACAGAAGTCTGGGGGCATCCAGTGCAGGAACAGAAGAGTGGAGAAAGGTGAATGTAGTTGTTGGGGGGTTTTTTTTGTTTTTTTTTTAAGGGGCCCAAGAAGCTTAGTATTTATTTTATTAGGAACTGGACAACACCTTTAAATCAGTGGTATGCAATCTTGCTACATGCTATAAGTAGCAGTTTTGTAACAGTTGTGGACCACTGACTTAAACTGAACAGTGTGCAACGCCTAGCCAAATTACAAGTGGGAAATCAAATCCGATACCTGATGACATATGTTCAAATGTGAGTTGACTTATGATGAATACAACAGGGAAAAATCTAGACTACAAAAAAGGTACAAATGAAACAAATCAGACCTAAAGAAGTGGTAAATCCTTCCTTTATTCGATGTCTGACATGGCTAATGATTAATTCAAAGCTTGCAGATATAATAACGTCTCTAGCACAATTTTGTACTTAAAATTGTTTGTTAACAAACGGGAAGAGAACGGTCTGTGGCAGGTGAAGGGTCAGCAGCATTACCGTTACTAATTTAGCCTGCGGTTCTGTCTGATTAAGAACGCCCTTGGGGATGGAGAAGTAAGATCTTCTTTTATAAGAGGCAATGAGTTCTATAAATGTTCGGTTTTGCATACTAAACACTTTGGAATGTGTGGATTTTAAACCTTCTTAACCAATTTCAAGCACAGTAATCAAGCTGTTTTATATTCTTAGTCTAGATACAGGAAAAAAGTTACATTTTCTGTATTTAATTGTGTTTACTGTGATTGAACACGTATAATTATAGACAGATTTCTCCCTCTTCATCTTCGTTTAACAATGATACAGACTGGAGACTTTCGGTGCTGCCATCAACTTCCATTGACCTCTATGGCAATGCTGCCGGGCTGCTGTATTGTGAAACTCATTGTACAGCGTCAGCCAAATTGATAGAAATATCAACAATTTATTTCCTATTTCATCGTTTCTTTAGTGATTCTCGGTTGAGCATTGTTACAAATTCATTTTTATTTGCTAACCTTTATGAAAAAGTTGTTTTCTATAAAATGTTAAAGAAGACAACATAAAATCAGACATTCTGCCTTAGTTTGGATATTTTATATGCTGGCGACAATTTTCTCGAGAATTGCTTTAAGATGATACAGACGAACTGCGGTGTGTTAATAACAATCTACTAATTTTATGATTTGCTGAAGCATTACTTACTTCTGTGATAAATGACGTCTTCTGTATACTGTCATATGGCACAACGCCATTTTGATGGCCGGCACTAACACAAATAGTATTGTCATAAAATCTGGTAAAATGACCAAATGGAGCACACATGTGGTAAAATGCAAATTTTGCTAAATGAGGGTGTTAAAGAATAGTTTTCACATGTACAGTATCTTACAAAAGTGAATGCACCCCACACATTGTAAATATTGTATTATATCTTTTCATGGGACAACAATGAAGATATGACACTGATACAATGTAAAGTAGTCCGTGTACAGCTTGCATAACAGTGTAAATTTGGTGCACCCTCAAAATAACTCAACACATAGCCATCAATGTCTAAACTGCTGGCAACAAAAGGGAGTGCATTCCTAAGTGAAAATGGACAATGTGTGCCCAATTTTACATTTTCCTACCACTGTGTCATGTCACTTGTTAGTGTTACAAGGTCTCAGGTGTGAATGGGGAGCAGATCTGTTAAATTTGGTGTTATTGCTCTCACACACTCTAATACTGGTTATTGAAAGTTCAACATGGCACCTCATGGCAAAGACCTCTCTGATGATCTGGAAAAAATAATTGTTGCTCTACATAAAGATGGCCTTGGCTATAAGAAGATTGCCAACACTCTTAAACTGAGTTGCAGCATGGCGGCCAAGACCATACAACGGTTTAACAAGACGGGTTCCACTCAGAACATTTCTCACCATAGTCAACCAAAGAAGTTGAGTGCACGTGCTCAGCGTCATATCCAGTGATTATCTTTTCAAAACAGACATATGAGTGCTGTCAGCATTGCGGAAGAAATTAAAAGGTGTGGGAGGTCAGCATTCAGTGCTCAGACCAGCTTCATGATGTCGTCATGGAGGAGTGGAAGAGGAATCCAGTGGCTGCAGCCTGTGAGGCTCCAGTGACCTCCATTCCTAACAGAGTAAAGGTAGTGCTGGAAAATAATGGTGGCCACACAAAATATTGATACTTTGGGCACAATTTGCCTATTTTCCCTTAGGAGTGTACTGACTTTTGTTTCCAGCGATTTAGACATTAATGGCTGTGTTTTTAGTGATTTTGGGGGCACATCAAATTTACACTGTTATACAAACTGCACACTGACTACTTTACATTGTATCAAAGTACAATGTAACATCTTCAGTGTTGCTCTATGAAAAGATACAAAAATGTGAGGGGTGTACTCAGTTTTGTGAGATACTGTATGTTATTTGGATTGGCTCAGGCTTCTTGAGAAAATTTGACAACCTGCTCCTGGGTGGTGGACCCTTGTGTTTGGTGGTCATCTTCAGCAACGTAAGATCTTCATAATTAAGTTTTCTGTTTTAACTGAAACTTTCCAAATAGGCAGAAGGGGTTTAAATTACAATTGTTGGTATGCATCTGAACAAATTAAAGTTCATTGTCATAGGTATACAACCTGATTCAAGTTTTTGTTGTAAAGATCATTTTCTTGGAGACTGGGAAGAGAATGAGTTCTTAAACCAAACCAAACTGGTGGAGGGAGTGATATTTCATAGCTTCAATGCCATCCCTAAAAGACACATCTGGGGGCGAAATGTATGAACGGGGTTGTACCAGAAGTCTGGGCGTCGTTTGTACCCGAAATCTAGCACAGCCCCGTTCGCTACAGTTTTAATTCGCCCAAAATATTTTATATATTACTTTGTTATGCGCCTGATTGCGGGGGCATGCGGGAGGTGGGGCGCAGTAGAACCGTAGGAAGCTATAGATTTATAGCTTCAGTATGGCAATTCCAGGCGCATTACTGCTGGAAAAGGTAAACCACTTTAAAAGTGGTTTAATTGAGCCAGAATTGTCCTTTCTGCGCTAGAATGTGCCTGATTTATGACCCGCAGTAGACCGGGTTCATAAATCAGGGACATGCTACTCTATTCTTATGCACTTTAAAATTGCCGTCTAAGCGCCATAAATCATACATGTCGCCCCTTGTGTGTACGTTGGGCCAGCCAATGACACTAAGTTAACTAAGAGACACCATCAGGTCTAATGTGGTGTCCCCTGCATGGAGAGAAAGAATGGTATAGCTCATAGACCCTGCCAACACTAAAAGGACCCCAAACCCTGTCAGAGCTTTCAAGCCAAAATGTTAATATTTTTTCAGTAAGTTAATGAAGTGGCAAGCTCCTTGTAAAAAGACTATCCTTTCGAGTGTGTGACCTGCTCCACTACTGCTGAAGATTATGCCACAGCACAAAGTTTGATACAGCGCTGGAACGGTGAACTCCCAGCCATAAAATCAATAAGCTTTATTGGGAACCATTAAAAAATCAGCATCCGCATACAAAAATGGATCGTACTAACGCATTTCGGGTGACACATTGGTGTGTCACCCGAAACGCGTTAGTGAGATCCATTTTTGTATTTAGATGCTGATTTTTTAAGCAGGTTTAGACTATGTACGCCCTGCAATTACTCCGGGTGTTTGGGAGTCGCGCTGATCGGCGCGTACTCCTGCGACATGCATAGACATGCATTACTCGCGGCACGTATTCGCCACAAGTAATTGACATGTTACTTATCTCCCCGGGCGTACATTACGATCGTATTGTACAAGTGGGGAGAGGAGGCATAATCCATAGTTCTCTATGAGAACTGAGGATTACCATAATTTTTGCGCATATCTCACTCATATTAGAGCGCAAATACGCCGCAAGATGCGCACCGAAATTTGACCGTGTGAACATACCCTTACAATAATACACTACATGGTTGATTATTTGTACCCTGTATGGCCATAGACCCTATTGGGGCAACAGAAGGTACTGCAACGGGCACCACTCAAGCTAAGGCTGGGCCGATTTGGCATATTTTGAAAAACACATTATGTATGGTAGAACATTGGGCGTCATTTATGAAAACTGTCTAAGCCTAAGACTGTCCTCATTGCTCATACCAGCCAAACAGAGCTCAGCTTTCATTTCTTTTACTGCTCTGAAAAAAATAAAAGCATAGCTCTGGTTTCTATGGCCAACAAGGACAGTCTTACACTTAGTATTCATGAATGAGGCCCACTGTGTCTTCTGGTCAATTTAAAGAGAATCTGTCACATAGTTTTTGCCCCTCTGGCTGAGGACAGAACAAGGTAGTGTCAGGCATGCTGTTTCCAGCGCTGTGTCCCTTATTCTGTAAGATGCTGTAGTTTTCGTGTATTCAATGCTCAAATCTGCAGTTTTCAGCCAGAAGAGTCATTCGAAGAGTCCTTCAGAGTGTCAGTTTTTTTCAAACCCGGCCAATCGGAGGCTAGCCCCGCCCACCTCAACTGACAAACCTATTACTTTGAATAGGCAGAAACATGTGAATAACTGTCAGTGGGTAGGGCTAGCCTTTGGTGGGCGGGGCTAACACCTGCTCATGAATAAGATTTAAGGGGTAAATGCTCTAAAACTGCTGTATCTTACAGAATAAGGGGCACAGTGCTGGGAACAGCAGGTCTGACATTAGCTTGTGCTGCCCTCAGCAAGGGGGGCACAACCTATGTGACAGGTTCCCTTTAAGTAACACAAGGAGTACACAGTCATATTGGTCCTGGTCTCCGTCATCAGGACATATGTTCTTACAATAGAAATATATATACAAACAGTAAAATTCCTTTAGTCTGACACCCCTGGTCGTGCATGCTCAGAATGCCCACCAAAAAAAGGTCTGATACACAACATTAACCAGACATTCCCGAAATTTTTGAAGGTCTAAATATGTCACTAAAACTCTGTTTTCTTTATACTCAGATGCACATAGTCATTGTTGTGTACATTGTACCCCTTTCTGATAAGGTCTACATTGAAAATATATCATATAAAAGAGGCTAAACGAACAAATATCAGTATCAGAGCATTCTTTAGAGGATGCAGGACTTTATTATAACACATCCTTCATTATTAAGGAACAATGTGGATACAGTCACATAGAAACAACAACCATCTTAGCCTCTTATTAGATTTGCTTTGGACTTGAATGTCACAGTAGACCTTGACTGTAAAAAGCTCAGGCCTAATTGCTTTAATTGCTAGAAGTTGTGCAGGCAGGTGTAACCTGATCTTTTGGCTTTTGTATAGCACAGGAACAACACGGGAATGTTTACACAGTGGTTTGAGTTTAATAGACAGTGCAGCTAGCTTTCAGACAATCTGCAAATGCACAACAATGGGGTGACCTACTAATGCAGTCGTGGATACTCTGGTTTCTCTTCAGACCGAAAAAATCTTTCGCCTTTTTTACTAATGCAGTCGTGGTACATATTTTTTTGTTCACCATAAAATGGAAATGTTCCAAACATCACTGACCTTTGCAAAATGTCTCATTAAATGATAATCTGTAATTATTAGACATTTCCAGCATGCAGCAACTCATGGGTTAACATTTAGACCTTCAAAAGAGAATTATTTCATGTCTGACAGACCAAATCTTCCGTTATTTACTCCATGTGTTCCCTCAAAGGGGTTTCCATCACAAAAAAGAGAACAAGTTTCCAGGTTGAACCATTTCATTTGTCTAGATATAGCTGCTACATGCTTGGTATAGTGACCCCTGCTGTTCTTTTGTTTCCTTCTTAGATCATCCACCTGATGTGTTCAAAGCTGGAGGTCACAAATAGGTGCACATAAGGGTGGTACTGGCACTACTATTGTCAGGGATAATGATCAAGGGCCAACTGATATCATGCAAGATATCAACTGGTAATGGTTGGGGCCCCAGATTCTTTGGCTGTCTGGGGCCCTGAAATGACTTATGGCAGACCTGATCACACATGCCCAGTAGCAGACACTTTAAATAGACATCCTGAAAAGAAAGTAAAAAAAGCAATAGGGTGCAATAGGGAATGTTCACATACTGGTTTTTGACGCTTTTTTGGGGGGACGGATTTTGCGCGTAATCCTCCCCCTCCACCCCACTTATATACCCACTGAGGGACCTATGACCTGCCTATATACCTACTGGGGGACCCATAACCTGCCTATATGCCCACTAGGGGACCTATAACCTGCATATCTACCAACTGGGGGAACTATACCTGCCTATATATCATCTGGGGGACCTATAACCCGCCTATATACCCACTGGGGGACCTGTAATCTATACACCTACTTACTGGGGGATATATAAATTATATATCCACCTACTATACTGGGGGACATATAACTTATGGCTTTGTGAAGTCGCTAACAGTCGTTAAGTCGGTTGTTAAGGCCTCAAGTTGATTGATAAGAGCTTACTGTCAATTAATGTATGTGGGCGGAGTCAGCAGTAGTTAAGTTTTACTGCTTTTTACTCAGAA
The DNA here is from genome assembly GCA_025379985.1 of Phyllomedusa bahiana. NCBI lineage: Eukaryota > Metazoa > Chordata > Amphibia > Anura > Hylidae > Phyllomedusa > Phyllomedusa bahiana. Next base: position 19,342 of record JAODAL010006745.1, read on the forward strand.
ATCCTGCTCTAAATCATATAACTCTATATATCACAGAGCTCAGCTTCTCTCTATCATATAACCCTATATATCATAGAGCTCAGCTTCTCTCTATCATATAACCCTATATATCACAGAGTTCAGATTCTCTTCCTCTATCATATAACTCTATATATCACAGAGCTCAGCTCCTCTCCCTCTATCATATAACCCTATATATCACAGAGCTCAGCTTCTCTCCTCTATCATATAACCCTTATATATCACAGAGCTCAGCTTATTCCCTCTATCATATAACCCTATATATCATAGAGCTCAGCTTCTCTCCTTTATCATATAACCCTATATATCACAGAGCTCAGCTTCTCTCCTCTATAACCCTATATATCACAGAGCTCAGCTTCTCTCCTCTATAACCCTATATATCACAGAGCTCAGCTTCTCTCCTCTATCATATAACCCTATATATCACAGAGCTCAGCTTCTCTCCCTGTATCATATAACCGTAGATATCACAGAGCTCAGCTACGCGCCTCTAGAATATAACCCTATATAACACAGAGCTCAGCTTCTCTCCCTCAATCATATAACTCTATATATCACAGAGCTCAGCTTCTCTCCTCTATCATATAACCCTATATATCAGAGAGCTCAGCTCTTCTTCTCTATCATATAACCCTATATATCACAGAGCTCTGCTTATCTCCTCTATCATATAACTCTATACATCACAGAGCTCAGCTTCTCTCCTCTATCATATAACCCTATATATCAGAGAGCTCAGCTCTTCTTCTCTATCATATAACTCTATATATCACAGAGCTCAGCTTATCTCCTCTATCATATAACCCTATATATCACAGAGCTCAGCTTATCTCCTCTATCATATAACCCTATATATCACAGAGCTCAGCTCCACTCCACTATCATATAACCCTATATATCACAGAGCTCAGCACCTCTCTTCTATCATATAACCTTATATATCACAGAGCTCAGCTTAACATGGGCAACCCCTTTAAGACGAATGCTACTAATCTACAGTATATGACAGTTATAGATCACATCGAGGATAATTCGTTCCATCTCCCTCTACAGACATGAACTGTTTCTTTAAGGTTTCAAGTTTCTCACATCCCAGGGTTTTTTTGTTACATGCAATAATTTCAGGCTGAAGACATTGTGTCAATGGGAAGATTTAATATAAACTAGCTGAGGCCCCTGGGAGGAACACAGAGGGGAAGTAAACATCACCCCCCCTAACTTTCCTTACAAGTTGTATGTGCAGTTGGTGCCTGGTACCACAAGTTGCCCTCTTCTCTAGGGAGGTCAGTGGAGCTATGCAGTATCTGACAGGTTCAGTTTACAACAGGTCTCGCTCTTTGTTTGTATATGCCGGCCCCTGCTCGCTGCCAGCGTAACAACAGATGGCAGGGAAAGCTGAATGCTGCCTGCACAGATACTCAGCAAACAAGCACCAACTGAGGGACAAGACAACAAATTCTTCCTTCCTCATAAAGCCATTATGTGTGACATAATGGAAAACCGAGCGGACAGTCATCACTTTCCGGAAAACGCTGGTACACTAGTGGCCCCATTCTGCTGACTGCAAAAACTTATTCAAAGGGCTACTCCTAATACACACTAAGGGCCACATGTATTAAAACTGTCTGGGTCTAAAACTCACTTTGTTGCCCATAGCAACCAATCAGAGCGCCCCTCTCATTTTTCCAGAGCACTATATGAAATGAAAGGGGCTCTCCGATTGGTTGCTATGGGCAACAAAGTGAGTTTTAGACTCAGACAGTTTTCATACATGTGGCCCTAACTTTTCTCACTTCTCCAAAGCCTCTATAGTTATTATAGAAGAGATATTAAGTGATTTTAGCCATACACAACTAAAAACTACTGGACACCAAAAGCATACATGCCAACTATCCCGTTTTTGGCGGGGGGTCCCGCTATTTGGGGTCCCCTCCCCCCCTCCCGGGGGAGTTGGCATTCCCCCGCCGCCAGCAGGCGGCGGGGGTTCTTTAAATGGCCGCGGCGACAGAGTAGCGCTAGTGCGCTACCTGGCGCCGCCGGCCCCTCCTACAGGCGGGTGAAGCGGCCGCTGCGCCCCTTCAACCCCCCGGAGTCTCGCTGTGCAGGGTGGAGGCAGGAGGGATCGTTCCCTCTCCCCCCCTCCTCCCCCCTGTAAAGTTCCGCGCCGTGTGTGCGCCGCACATACAGTCAGCGGCGCAGGGGAAGTTGAGCGCGCTGCAGGAGTGACGCGCGGCGCAGGGGAGTGACGCCGGCTGCTCTCACTTCCCCCTGCGCCGCTGAGGAGATCGTCCGGAGCGGCCGTGCTGAAAGGGGCCTGGTGAGGAAGTGGATTTTTTTTTATTTTATTTTTATTACTATATGGGGGGCCCCTGCCTGGCAACAATGGGGCTCCCGCCTGGCAACAATGGAGGGGGCACTACCTTCAACAGAGGGGACATCTACCTGGCAACACATGGGGCAACTACCTGGCAACATAGGGGTCATCTACCTGGCAACAGAGGCGACATCTACCTGGCAACAGAGGGGACATCTACCTGGCAACAGAAGGAACTCTACCTGGCAACAAGGGGGCACTACCTGGCAACAGAGGGGACATCTACCTGGCAACAGAAAGGAACATCTACCCCGGCAACAGAGGGGCACACCGGCAACAATGGGGGCACTACCTGGCAACAATGGGGGTACTACCTGCAACAGAGGGGCACTACCTGGCAACAGAGGGGGGCACCTACCTGGCAACAGAGGGGGCACCTACCTGGCAACAATGTGGGCACTACCTGGCAACAGAGGGGGGGCATCTACCTGGCAACAGAGGGGGCATCTACCTGGCAAACAATGGGGGCACTACCTGGCAACAGAGGGGGCATCTACCTGGCAACAGGTGGCACTACCTGGAAAACAATGGGGCATCTACCTGGCAACAATGGGGCACCTACCTGCTAACAAAGGGGGGCACCTACCTGGCTACAGAGGGGGCATCTACTTGGCTACAAGGGGGCATCTACCTGCCCGTAAGGGGCACTACCTGCTTATGGGGGGATACTACCTGGCTATAAGGGCATCTACCTGGCTTTCTTTCAAAGCTGTTATGCAGTTAGGTGGAGTGGGTGTGGCTTTTTGAAGGGGCGTGGCATACCGACAAGATGGGCGTGTCCATGCTACGCGCGCCGCCCACTAGAATCTCCTGCTTTTTCATTTTCAAAAGTTAGCAACTATGACCAAAAGCCATCACACAGGATTTCCGATTGCTTATCCTGGACAGTCCATAGATGTAGAAGAGTTTGACCGTGTCCATAAAATCTGAAGGCGCTTGTACAGGTTATTATAATGAGAGTGATCAAACATTTTCCAGATCACAGAAAATGCTATTTAGGTATATTCTTTATTATTCAATGCGGTTTTCCAGGCTGTTGGTATCAAATGTGGGCTATTAATTTTTTTTTTTAAATAAGATGCCAATCAGGTTGGCAAGCACATTGGATAAATACCAGTTCACACCAGTATGCAGAAAAGCCACAATAACAATACCACACAGGATTGTTCTAGTGCAAAAATACTGATAAAAACCACTCACATGTCTACTGTCCACGAGGGGGGGTGATTGCTAGTATTACAATCGCACATAGATAAGGCTTATATAGGGTGCCAGTCATAGGCAATGTTCACACGGCTTATTGCCGACGTAATTGCGGGGACGGATTTCGCCCCGCAATTACGCTGACTGCTATGCAGCGGGGGTGGGGGGGGGGGGGGGGCAGCTCGCCGGCCCCATAGACAGTCATTACTCACGGCGCGTACACGCCGTAAATAACGTGCATGTCACTTTCTCCCCCCGCGGCGTATTCGCCGAGCGGGGAGGAGAGACGGAATTCATAGTTCTCTATGAGAACTGTGGATTACCGTAATGACTGGGACGGATTCCAGCCGTACTGCAGCGCAAAGACAGCGCGCAGGACGGCTCCACTCAGTCCCAGAATAAGCCGTGTGAACGAGGCAGAGGCAATACGGTTATGTGTGGTGCACCAGACCTGCTTACACCCAATTGATGACGCCTCTACTATCATTTTGAGTTTGGCACTTGGAATATGATGGACAACCCGCTCAATTGAATAGTACGGCCGTCATTTTTGCACTCAAGCAATCTCCCCTATATGATACTGTGGCTTTTCTGCATACTAGTGTGAACTAGTTATTATCCAATGTGCAGTTTTTGACTAAGCAATTGTCCCCCTAGTGGATGGGTGTGTGAGCAACTGTTTATCAGTAAGGGGCCGTTTACACGGCACAGGACAAATACCGGTTGGTTTATCCGACCGTTATTTGTCCTGTTCTCGTGCAATACACACGGCCGCAGGGGGCGGCTTTTCTCCACAGTTAGCGGAGAAAAGCCCTCCCCCTTCACATAGACATATTCATATTCCGTCCGAAAACCAGACGGAAGAATGAACATGTTCTATGTCTTTCGAACTGCCGGCAGTCCCCACTGCACGGATTTTCCATTAAGGTCCGTGATAAAGTTTGTCAGCCGGTTTGCAGCCGGTTTTCAAAACCGAAAACCGGCTGAAAAACCGTGCCGTCGGGACATTGCCTAATGTTCACCTGTGCAATTTCTCCCATGTAGCACTGGGGCTTATATTGCCTCCTACTGGGAATAGTTACTGTCCATCCATTGAGCTTTGAGTATGGCCGCATGCAGGGCCGTTCCCAGGTGCGGGCGAGGTGGGCGATCGCCTGGGACGCCGGGACTCCACTCACCCGAGGGGGGCGCCGCCCGCCTCGCCCACCCTGCAGTTAGCCTCTGACTCTGCACGCCCGTTGTAAAACAGCCGTGCAGAGTCAAAGCCAGCAGCTGCACACACTTAGTGCAGCTGCTCGTACAGGGAAGAGGCAGGATGGATCGCTCACCTCCTGCCTCCCCCCCCTGTATGTATCAGCACTCAGTGAGCGCTGATACATACACAGCGTCGCAGGGGGTGCACGGCTTTCACCACGGCCCCTGCGATGCTGAGTTTCGTCTCCCGTCCATCCCAGGAGACCCCAGGAGCTGGGTGTAAGCGCCGTTATGACGCCACGCCGCTTACATCGATCACCAGCTCCCGGACCTGCCGTGCTGCAGGGATCCCAGACAGGTAAGTGAGTTTTTATTATTTTATTACCCTTAGCTACAGGGGACAACTATCATGGCTACAGGGGCAACTGACTACAGGAGCAGCTATCATGGCTACAGGGGCAACTGACTACAGGGCAGCTATCATGGCTACAGGGGCAACTGACTACAGGGGCATACATAGCTACAGGGGCAACTGACTACAGGGGCAGCTATCATGGCTACAGGGGCAGACATGGCTACAGGGGCAACTGACTACAGGGGCAACTATCATGACTATAGGGGCAACTGACTACAGGGGCAACTACTATCATGGCTACAGGGGCAACTATCTTGGAGACAGGGGCTACCATTTGGTTACAGGGGGTATTACATGGCTACAGGGGCAACTATCATGGCTACAAGGGCAACTATCATGGCCTTCTGTGGCTACTATCTGGTTACAGGGGGGTATTACATGGCTACAGGGGCAACTATCATGGCTACAGGGGCAACTATATGGCTACAGGGGGCAACTATCTGGTGAAGCATTGTGTTGCATTGTGGTACATTATTTGAGGGAGGGGGGGGGGAGCAAAATTTCTTCACCTCACCCTGAGTGCAATTTAGCCTAGGAACGGCCCTGGCCGCATGTCTGTGTTTTTAAGCAATGTCCAATTTTTCTGTAGACAGGTTGGCAACCCTGCTTCCATTCTCTCTGTTATCCTTTGGTTCAGGAATATGTGGGGGACAAACATAGAAAAGATGAGGCCACTTCTAAGTGTTGTCTCATTATTATTATTATTATTATTTATTTTAGACCGCCATTAATTCCAGGGCGCTGTACATTTAAGGGGAATTACATACATAACAAATGTTGAACAAATACAATGGTGACAAAAATGACTAGTAACTGATACAGAGAGGAAAGAGGACCCTGCCCGTGAGGGCTTACAATCTACAAGGAAGGAGGGAAGAGACAGAAGGTGAGGGGTAGACATGTTTGCGGGCCGGTGTACTGGTGGTGGGGTTAGTGTGGGTTGTAGGCTATCCTGAAGAGATGGGTTTTCAGGTTGCTTTTGAAACTGGTGAAAGTTGGGGAGAGACAGTGTCCATTGCTTGTTCTTTAACCTATTTACTCACCCTGTACAGATAGAGTGTGGTTGACCAATCAGAATACAGGGTTTATTTGTGCAGTGAAAAACTTTTAAAAACCACCTTGATACTAAAGGGAGCCTGTCAGGGGTTTTAAGTCTGCAATACAAATTAGAGGGAGAGGAGTGGAAACATATCTTTGGTTAGGACATGCTGGTTATGCTCCATTATGCAACCTGCGTTGTTCCTTTTCATCTAGACACCTGATAAACAGAACTGAAACAGAAAGGGAGCAGTCTCCCACTGATTTCAATGGGCTTTTAAAGTTTTCAGTTCAGCTCAGTTGTGCTCTGTCCTGTCAGGAATCTGTTTTTTTATGATGAAAATAGCAGAGGCTGATGCACTATTGTTTCCATAAAAAAAAATGGAATGGAGCATCGCTCCTTCTTTACATGGATTTCAAAGTGAAATGGATATAAAAGGACGGTCATCCATTTGTTTGTCCGTTTAACAGATCCTTTTTTAATTTCTGCACATGCATCAAACAAACAAATCCTGGATTGACCCCCTTCTCCAGAAAAGCCAGACGTCTGCACCCACAGAGATAATCACATAAGGAGAAGAAAGCACCTCAAGCAACCAGCATCTCCATCATATTGCAGGAGACATCAAACACCCAACCAAAACAATTATACAATGCATATACAAGGTGAAGAAAGTGACACGAGTCATCCTTGCGGAAGCAATTGGGTGCAACCAATAGCGGTTCCTGCGGCTCTGCTCAGCCATCCTTCTGTTCCTCAGGCACATAATTAGAGTATCGAACTGTATGGAAGGTGCACAGGAATATTCTATACTGATGTGCAAGCAAAGGTTTCCTCTCTCTATACACAGCAACGCTACAATGCCATACTAAGGGTATGTTCACTCAGCGTGTCGAGTCCATGTGAACATACGCTTTTAGATACGGGTTTGGATCCGTCTGTCGGACCCTAAAGGACCAAGCACATATCTAATAATGAGCAATGTGATTTTACATTGCTTTTAATATGAAACACACATCGACGTTCAAACGAGTGATCGCCAATACGTGTCTCATTGTGTCTTTCGGATCCGTTCCAAGAATTGACGTGTCAATTCTTCGACCAAAAGAGGCAGCAGGAGCCCTATTTAAAACTATAGAGTGCGATCCTGCTGCATCCAACACACATCCAAACACGCAGCTGTATGTTGGAACCGTATTGGATTTGTTTAGGATCCGATTGACACTGCGTTTTTGGATGCGATTTTCGCATAATTAGATCCAAAAATGCTGTGTAAACAGCACCTAAGGGCATGGTCCCACAGCAGTGGACAAATACCAGTCGGTTTGCCGGCCGGTATTTGTCCGGTTTTGCGCCCGTCACCATGGCCGCGGGGGGAGGGCTTTTCTCCGCGCTGAGCGGAGAACAGCTCTCCCCCTTCCCATTGAGTTGTTCATATTCCGTCCAGAAACCGGACGGAAGAATGAACATGTTCAATGTTTTGCCACCGGACCGCCGGCGGCAAAACCGCCGGGCGGAAAACCCGTGCAGTGGGGACTGCTGCACGGGTTTTCCATGGAGCACAATTGTGCTCATTTTCGGCCGGTTTTTCAGGCGGTCTGAAAAACCGCAAACCGGCTGAAAAACCGGCCGAAAACCCTTGCCGTGGGGACATGCCCTAACACTTTATGTCAGGGTATTTATAGTCCTCCCCCTTTTTTATTAAATTTTTTTTTTTTTTAAACCAGACATCCGTTTTAAACTGCTGAAAAACGGAGACAAGCAGATCATAAACGGACGTCAAAATATCTGTTTTTTTTAACTGATAACTGTGAAGGATCTGGTAAAAAAAAATGGATTATTATACTTCAATTTATCTCGGATGAGGTCGGTTTTTTTTTTTATTCAAGTACATTAGTTTTTTTTTTTTTTTTTTTGTATGGTATAACATTAAACAAATCCACACATAACCTAACATACGTATATCAAGATTACAATATTCGGGTGCATTCACACGGCCAAGACCAAATACCGGACGCATTTTCCGACCAGTATGTTGTCTCTTTTTGGCACACAGGGGAACGGATTTTGTCTGCAGTTTGCGGATCCAAGCCGTCCCCCTTTGCACCCACATGTTCATTTTCTGCCCGAAAACCAAGCGGAAGAATGAACATGTTCTAAGTTTTTCCGACCGCCGGCGGTGTCAAAAGCCGTCTGGTGGAAAACCCGTGCAGTGGGGACTGCCGAACGGATTTTCTATTAAAATCAAGGTAATAGGTTGACAGTCGCTTTACAGACTGTTTTCAAATCCAAAAACAATCTGTAAAACCTACTGAAAACCTGCGCTGTGGGGACAGGCCCTTCCAAACAGATGGACGATAGTTTCCACAGCATATAACTAATACAGTATATCTCACTGTTGAACTGATGTATAGAAGGAAAAATTGCCATGGGCATTTCTTAGGAAAATCTTTAAGTCCATTCATAGCCATTCAAACCATTCACACTACGCATAGGTGAAAAGAATATAATTTTTGATGGATTCCCCAACGCAGGTGTAAATCCACCCTAAACTGGTTTTAAGGGCTTTGGTCACCGCTATCACAAGTGCCCATTAGACAGATTAGATTTTTTATGTGACCCTAAGCAGTGTAGAACTGAGGTTACTTTAAGGGCCCATTAGAGAAAGTTATATTGTGGGCCCATCCAATATCTGTATAGGATGTGTACACAACCACTTTTGAATAATCTTTTCGTTTTCTTAAGATTAAAGGGATTTTCTCACCATGCTGTTTCAAAGTCACAGGCAGCTTCAGCCCTTTCACTGCTTGGTAAGGATGTGGGTGGTTCTATAGTAGTGACTGGCATGTCAGCTCTGCTATTTCTGTTACAGTGAGATGACTACAAGAGATTTAATCTAGTAAACAAAGCTACACGACCTTCTAGGAGTGAAAACAAGGTAAACAATCCAATCTTGCAAGAGATAAAGACTCTGCTCCAACTGACCATAGTGACGTCACTCCCTGCTCTCAGTGTAAGTAGGAAGAGAGATATGGAGAGTAACCTAGAGACACTTGTGTGCATTCAGAGCAGATAAAATCTCTCTTACCTGCTAGCCAGTGCAATATCAAAAGAACAATGTATTTAGAAAAAGGTCTTCATTTACCTGTCCATAAATGTTGAAAGCTAATCATTGTAGTGAGAAAACCCCTGTAATGATGGGTTCTGAACACAACTTCAAATGAGGTTATCTTCTGCTAGACCTTAGAGCTCTGAAATATTGGGAGTACATGGCTGTGACAGAGCTTGAGTTCACTTGAGGATCCTCTGGTACTCTAGTGGGCCAGTCTAACACTGCCCATAAGCCTTTGCATTGAGTATTTCATTAACCCACCCTTTCTTCTTTAATTGATGCTGTTAGTGTCCAAGTAGCAAACCACAAGCAGTTCCAGAGATGCAAGTTCAGAGTATACTGGAGAAAAGGGGCTCATCTGTTGTTCTTGCAAAGGGGTCCTCAGTTATCCTGGTCAGTCCCTTGGCCTGTTTAGTTTTGCCTATGCAGGATTTTTTATTTTATCTTTGTTTGTATTGCCCTTATGTAACTTAAACTTTTATGCATTTCATTTTATACATTAATCCACCTTGTTTAATAGCTGACGCGCGGTCCTGTTGACGGATCCTTGCTTTATTTATTCTACTGTGTGAATAGCAGTGTATTTGACTCTACACCGGGATACTTGAGTGTTGTACCTCCTGTAGAGGATGGGGACACTTCCAGAATAGGCGGGAGTCCTAGACAGGTAAGTGTGGGGTCCCATAGAGTGCACAATCCTAACCAAGTGAGCATTTGCCTACTCAAGCAGTCAATGTGACAGTAGAACAAAAATTAACTAAATACATTTTTTCTATCCCAGAGAAAAGGGTGTGCTACTGCCCCCGAAACCAGATTCTATTCAGAGCATTAACTCAAAAACAGGAGACCATGGTCAGAATGGATTGAAAACATGTCTTCTATACTATGCAGGCTGTATGTGCAGTGGTATTTTATTTCCAATCCGCTTTCCCTATTATTTTTTTTTTCTTGTGAGGTCATAAATAAGATAGCCCAAGAATTAGCAGAGATTTTAATGAGACAATTTTGCCCCCAGCACTTTAGTCTGCTACTCTCTTCCTAATGTCTTTAATATGTGAAATGACAAGGTAACTCGATGCACATTGGGCAGGAAATTAATAAACTATGATAATTTCACATTTATGAAGCCATGTCTACAACCGGCCTCAAGAGCTGACCAGCCATAGTTTAATGGGTTCTCAAATTAACATGTAATTAAACAATTAACACCACCATATGTATGTAAGCAGTAACAGAGTCAGGTTTATCAGTGGCAACACGGGGTTAGATGTAAGACACACAAGACACCAATCACAGTGAAATGAGGAGTGCAAGGCTGTGTACAATGTGTCCCTGCAGGATTAACATACATGGTGCACAGTAAAAAAATGCACGGCCAAGCTAGGTCAGTGAAGAGGTCGCCTTGACCGAAGGCTCTCACAGACATTTTGAATCATGAGCTGTGATAACAAGAAACTGATTCCTGAGGTACTGTTCATTTCTGCTGTCTAGCTCAGATTTTGAGTAGAATAATTCAGGATAGAGATTGTGCAAGTTACTTCTTTGCACAGTTATCCCCAGTGGTTCATTTTGACGTTTCAATTCATACATGTATGACTGGGACAAGGTAATCTGGTGCCCTAGGCAAATAAGACATATAGCCTCCCTCCCCCAATAAAAATGCAGCCAACTCCATACCACCTAGCCCCCTTTTCTGCCTGCAGATGCCTACCAGCGTCCCAGCTCTGCATGTTTTAACAGACTCCCAACTACTCTTATATGTTCCATATACATCAGGTCATTTTTTTTTTAACAGTGTTTATTTTTGGCATTTCAACACACTATGTAATAATGACATAAAAACAAAAAAAAAACAACATACCTTTGCGACAAATACATCATTTCATTTTTAGCCCAAATAATATAAATGTTATGTACACAGCTAGTTATATTGGCAGTGGTCAATTTTAGGGTATGTTCTCATGACGTATTTTGGCACGTATTTCATGTCGAAATACAGCCAAAACAATATGAAAGTGCGATTCTCACAGACTGTAATGTAAAATATGCACTGTCACTCAGACGAAGTGTATTTTACTCTTGGATTTTTTCGTGCAGCTGGATAGAATTGATAACTGAAAATGTCAATTCTTTCAGGCCTATATGTGCCGCCAAATAATTAAGTATAGGAGGCAGATATCTGCCTCAGGCTATGCACTCCAAAACAGGCATCTGCAGATGGAAGGTTTTTCCTTATGGAGAAGCTACCGGCTTAGTCTTAAATCCCCAGTCATGTTTCAATTTCATGCGCATTATAATAGGCTAGAATGCGCCTTATTTATGAACCCGCTCTACTGCAGGTCATAAATCAGGCACATTATAGCGCTAAGACGATAATTATGGCTCAGGTAAACCACTTTGAAAGTGGTTTACCTGTTCCAGCAGTAATGCGCCTAGAATTGCCATAGCGAAGCTATAAATCTATAGCTTTGTACGGTTCTAGTGCGCCCCACCTCCCGCACGCCCCCGAAATCAGATGCATTACAAAGTGCCGCTCTGTGATGCGCCTAATAATGGTGTTTGGGAGGATTTGCACTATTGCGAATGGGGCTGTGCCTGATGTTGGGCTGAAAATACGCCAGACTTCTGATGCAGCCCCGTTCAAACATGTCTTCCAGAGAGTCTATGTCTCCATACTACAAAGCTCCTTGTGCTGTTGTACATACCCATGAGCTTTAAATCCTTAAAGGGAATGTGTCATCAAAAATGACTTATTGTTTAACTCATGTTTTTATGTTAAACACATTTTTGAAGAATTTTTGGTTATATTTATTTTTTTATTTTCCATATCACTTTAAATATTTTTTCATAATTCTTAAGTCCTGCAGTTTTCACTTTGGCCACTAGGCCTAATAACAGTCTGACACTTCCTGCCCTATAGATAAAGATTTTCAGCAGTGTGTTCATTATTAACACAAGCAGGGTCAAACTGAAAGGAGACACCAGTGTGAATAGATAACAGAATCCACCAGTCACAAGAGGAGATGTCACAGCTCTCCGTCCCCTCCTTCCTGCAGAGTGAATTCTTCCTCGGTCACACAGCATGACTAGAAAACTGTCCTATTAAAGTCTCTGGGACAGAAACAGTATTAAGTCTCCTATGTGCATGAAGCTGCTGTAAAGTATCTCTCTGACTGCTGTTAAAGCAGTGCAAGCAAGGTATAGTGGCCAAAGTTAAAACTGCAGGACTTATTATTAAAAAATATTGAAAGTGATATGAAAAATGAAAAAGAAATATAACTAAAAATTCTTAAAAAATGTGTTTAACATAAAAACGTGAGTTAAACAATAATTAATTTTTGATGACACATTCCTTTTAAGGGCCTATCCCCCTTGTTTGTATTATGCGGAGGTTAGTGTAGAAAGACCTGTATAGGTTAAAGTAAATGAGCCTATTGATAGGGCAAAGTTAAACTAGTACTTTCCTGTTCCTAGATCCATAGCAGGTACATAAGCTTCCTCTTTAGTGCTTATGCCCTCTAACCCAGTATTCCCATGACACACAATCCACGACTGGCTCGTAAGAACTTGCTGTGTAGCTCAGATGTTGTCAACTAAGAACAAATGTAGCCCTAGACATTTGCATGGTTCTGATCTCTAATCTGGCCTTTGCACACATTTTTTGTGTTGCAGTGGAAGATGGCAGCTGACATGAGAAGAAAAGCACCTATGAAACACTGTTTTCAGCTGCCTCCTCCTTGACTAGAGTGAAACCCCGGGTCAGCCCTGTTCCCCTGATGCCTGATCTATTCCAGTGAGGGTTGGAATGCATTGATGACCAATGTGAGAAACTGTGTGGTTGGTCCAGTCTCCTTACTCTGTATACCTTGAAAGAGACGGCATGCTTTTCTGTAGCCTGGATGAAGTGACTCATTCTTGTTTAGTGTAAGAGTAGTCCATTGCTCGGAGTGTTGCTCTTTCAAGACCTTTCCCTTCTCGGGAGATCCATGATTTTGGGGAAAACATTACCAATGGCATATTACATAAATTTTTCCTGTCCTAGCCATCCTGCTGGTTGTGAACACAAGCATAATCACACAGCGTTGTGCACTTGGAATAGCTACCTAGTTATCCTCAATTGTGCGCGAAGAATAACTACCCAGCTTTTCTCAATCCACTCAGCTTTTCCCACTCCATTTTGCTTTCTACTGTTTCTTCATCTCTCCTGCCTAATACAAATCTCCACAAAAAGATCAACTAAGAAAAATTACCGGGTTACCTGAATTCATCCACCCAGCTTTCCAATATATATTTCTGAGCTTAACCCCATCTGAATAGGTTAAGTAAAATGGTGCCTCGCAAGCATTTCTTTTGAGTACTACCCCCTTCTTTACTTAGTACCTCACTTTCTAGATCAGCCACCTTTTCAGTATGTGTCTAAATGTTCCTGACCAGGTAAAGTACTCACTCCAAACCACCACAGCATTAGAAACCTTGTTGCCCCTACACCAAACCCCCACCCACCAACCTTACTTCCCACTTTATGCATTGATGTCTCATCATGCTAATTGTGGCTTGTGACAACGTCTCAGGCTTTCCCATAACATATTGTTCCATAAGGGTAAGTGCACACAGTGGATTTTCTAGCCGTAAATCTAAATCAGCCAAAGGGAATAACCACTCGATGTACTGTTTGTTCATGTGGCTTCATTGTGGATCTCACCCCTACACTTTAAGAGAGGTGAAATCTGTGGTAAAAATCCGCAGGTAAAATCCTCCGCATGTAAATTCACAGAAAAACAGCAGATTAGGCGCGAAAAAAGAAGAAAAGTGAAAAAACCTTCAGCTGACAAACAACTCCTCCTGTCACATTACTTCAATTGAGTAAAGAAATGAACAAGTCTCGCCACACAAAACAGATTCTTGAAACCCCTCTTTCCTGTTATTGAAAGAAAATTGTGTTTATTGCTCCTCCAGCGCAGTGTAAACTCATAAACGTCAACAGAGACTACAAGAAAAACTGTCAACTAAATATTGTTTCCTTCACAAACCATTCTTCCGAGTCAATTACGCCTTTCAACTTCTGGGGCATTGTATGATAAACGGGCAGTAAAAATCATTCGCATTAATATACCATGGTGCCTTCCCTGCAAAAGGTAATTAAAGAAGTAAATGAGTCATAAGACTAGACGTATTAGCTGCAAAATGAAAAGCAACCAGGCTGCTACATAAAAATATGTACCATTAAGATACTGCATTTTCATCCTCCCGTAATCAGCCGCACTAGACTAATGCTTGCTTAATCCAGCTCGGTGCTAAGTCCATCAACAACTGTTTTCCTTGTTTTCTCCATGACTGAACATTATGTGTGCAGGTTCAGAATAAAAACTGTAATAAGATTTTAAACAGTTTAGAAAAAAAATGGAAGATAAAAGGCGACATGGAGAGCAAAGCCCTATTGTATCTTCAGACTGCTTATTCCTTCTCTCTACCTCAAAAGAATTTGCCGTGTAGAAATCAGGGATGACAAGGGTTGACCATTGACTACGTTTTTGTCTTCCATTTTTGGCTCATTATATGTATGGCATTGCCAAATTAATGTGTATATATATATATATATATATAATATATATATATTATATATATATATATATATATATATATATATATATATAATATATATATATATATATATATATATATATATATATATATATATATATAGTGACAGAGTGTCTGGACGGGTCATAGAAGGAGTGTATATCTGCCCAAGATTCCTAATGTCTGTCAGGTAAAAAGCAACCAAAGAATAGAAGTGTCCAGGGCCGGACTGGGAATAAAAATCAGCCCTGGCACAAAGCCCCCACCAGCCCACATACAATATCTGCTTACAAAATGTCCCTTGTTCTCGCACCTCGACACTTTCTAAAATAAACTACACTATAAAGCTGCTTTCACACGGAGCGTTTTTGGTGCATTTTTGATGTGTTTTTGGTGCATTTTGTGCAGAGAGGCCGAGCAGTTAATGCTGTACATTTCTGCACAAAAAAACGCATCAAAAATGCACCAAAACCGCTCCGTGTGAGAGCCCCCTACACACAAGCAAGAAACAGTGGTGCAGAGAAACCCCTCATCACAGAGTCAGGTGTGCACTTGCTTTACAATCCTGGACAAGCCCACACTGACACTACATAAGCACCAACATAACCTACAACCAATCACATCCCCAGTAGTCAGGTCACCATCACATGAATACAGCACTGATTAAACCACAGAAGGAAATGACCCCTGATAGCAGGGACTCACAAGGAGACGTCATCATGATGGGAGTTGTCCTCTCTTCTTTTCTTCTTCTTCTGGCCCAAACCTCCATGATGCCCTTCGTCCCTGTTAAAAATTTACCACAAATACATCTTAACCTTTTCCACACTTCCTATCAATTCCCAACTCTGTACAAACTCCCCACCCATAGAGCCCCAAATAGTAATAGTGCCCCATTCTGGTGCCCCACATAGTAATTGTAACCCCAAACGGCGTATGATAGACCCTTTTAAGGTAGTAAAAAGGGCCATCCTCCATTAATTGGTAGGTAGACACGGCCTACCCCCTGTAATTAGCCAGGCAGGGCAAGTTACTACCAGGCAGGGACAGGGCCAGTTTTTAAAGCCAGGCAGGGACAGGGCCAGTTACTACCAGGCAGGGACATGGCCCTTTAAACTAGCCAGGCAGGGACAGGGCCAGTTACTACCAGGCAGGGACAGGCCAGTTACTAGCCGGGCAGGGACGGGGCCAGTTATTAGCCAGGCAGGGACAGGGCCAGTTAATAGCCGGCGGGGACAGGACAGTTACTAGCCGGGCCAAGGACAGGGCCAGTTACTAGCCGGGCAGGGACAGGGCCAGTTACTAGCCGGGGCAGGGACAGGGCCATTTACTACCCGGGGCAGGGACAGGACCATTTTAACTAGCCGGGCAGGGACAGGACCAGTTACTAGCCGGGCAGGGACAGGCCCATTCTAGCCAGGCAGGGACAGGACCAGTTACTAGCCGGGCAGGGACAGGACCATTTAAATAGCCAGGCAGGGGACAGGGACAGTTATTAGCCAGGCAGGGACAGTTATTAGCCAGGCAGGGACAGGGACAGTTACTAGCCAAGCAGGGACAGGACCAGTTACTAGCCAGGGGACCAGTTATTAGCCAGGGGCAAGTTATTAGCCAGGGGCCAGTTATTAGCCGCCAGGGCCAGTTATTAGCCAGGGGACCAGTTATTAGCCAGGGGGCCAGGGCCAGTTATTAGCCAGGGAGCCAGGGCCAGTTATTAGCCAGGCAAGGACAGGGCCAGTTATTAGCCAGGGGACCAGTTATTAGCCGGGCAGGGACAGGGCCATTTATTAGCCAGGGGACCAGGGCCAGTTATTAGCCGGGCAGGGCCAGTTATTAGCCAGGGGGGCGGGCCAGTTTATAGCCAGGCAGGGCCGGCCAGTTATTAGCCAGGGGGCCAGTTATTAGCCAGGGGGCCATTTTTTAGCCAGGGGGCCCAAGGACAGTTATTAGCCAGGGGCCAGTTATTAGCCAGGGGCCAGGGACCAGTTATTAGCCAGGCAGGGACAGGTCAGTTTTTACCAGGCAGGGACAGGGCCAGTTAGTAGCCAGGCAGGGACAGGGCCAGTTACTAGCCAGGCAGGGACAGGGTCAGTTACTAGCCAGGCAGGGACAGGGCCAGTTACTAGCCGGGCAGGGAAGGGCCAGTTACTAGCCGGGCAGGGACCAGGCCAGTTACTACCCGGGGCAGGGACAGGACCAGTTACTAGCCGGGCAGGGACAGGACCAGTTACTAGCCGGGCAGGGACAGGACCAGTTACTAGCCGCAGGGACAGGACCATTACTGCCGGGAGGGAATGGAACCAGTTACTAGCCAGGCGGGACGGGGCCCATTTACTACCAGGCAGGGACAGGACAGTTACTAGCCAAGCAGGACAGGACCAGTTACAAAGCCAGGGGACCAGTTTATTAGCTAGGGGCCAGGGCCAGTTATTAGCCAGGGCCCCGTTATTAGCCAGGCAGGGCCAGGGCCAGTTATTAGACAGGGGGCCAGTTCTTATCCAGGGGGCCAAGGGCCAGTTATTAGCCAGGGGACCAAAGTTATTAGCCAGGCAAGGCCAGGGCCAGTTATTAGCCGGGGGACCAGTTATTAGCCGGGCAGGGACAGGGCCAGTTATTAGCCAGGGGGCCAGGGCCAATTATTAGCCAGGCAGGGCCAGTTATTAGCCAGGGGGCAGGGCCAGTTATTAGCCAGGCAGGGGCAGGGCCAGTTATTAGCCAGGCAGGGCCAGGGCCAGTTATTCGCCCCCGGCCCAGTTCTTAGCCAGGGGGCCAGGGACAGTTTTTAGCCAGGGACAGTTATTAGCCAGGGGGCCAGGGACCAGTTATTAGCCAGGCAGGGACAGGGACAGTTATTAGCCAGGCGGGACAGTTTTTAAAGCCAGGCAGGGACGGGGACAGTTATTAGCCGGGCCCGGGGACAGGGACATTTATTAGCCAGGGGGCCAGGGACAGTTATTAGCCGGGGGGCCAGGGACAGTTATTAGCAGGGGCCAGGAACAGTTATTAGCCAGGGGGCCGGGGACAATTTTTTAGCCAGGCAGGGACAGGGCCAGTTATTAGCCAGGGGGCCGGGGACAGTTATTAGCCGGGGGGCCAAGGACCAGTTATTACCCAGGCAGGGACAGTTATTAGCCAGGGGGCCAAGGGACCAGTTATTAGCCAGGCAGGGACAGTTATTAGCCAGGCCAAGGGACCAGTTTTAGCCAGCAGGGACAGTTATTAGCCAGGGGCCAGGGACATTTATTAGCCAGGCAGGGACAGTTATTAGCCAGGGGCCGGGGACAGTTATTAGCCAGGGGGCCAGGACATTTATTAGCCCAGGGCCAGGGACGGGTTATTAGCCAGGCAGGGACAGTTATTAGCCAGGCAGGGACATTTTATAAGCCAGGGACATTTATTACCAGGGGCCTGTTTTTAGTCTGGGGCCAGTTATTAGCCAGGGGGCCAGGGACAGTTATTAGCCAGGCAGGGACAGTTATTAGCCAGGGGCAGTTATTAGCCAGGCAGGGACAGTTATTAGCCAGGGGCAGTTATTAGCCAGGCAGGGACAGTTATTAGCCAGGGGCAGTTATTAGCCAGGGACAGTTTTTAGCCAGGCAGGGACAGTTATTAGTTTAAAAAATAAATAAAAATAACACTCACGTGCAGGAGCCGGCTTTCCCTGGCTCTGGCAGAGGCGCGTTCAGCAGGTTTGCGGGACTGGGGAGGGGGAAAGCCAGTGAGTGTCTCTTCTGATCACTGGGGAGCTAGTGGCCTCCATGCTCCCCTCTCTGCACCTCCGGCCCCGCCTCCTGAACTGTTCACCCATGACGCAGCCTGAGCAGCCAGCACAGACGAGCTGCGGCCGCTGCGGAGCATCCCGGCTCACTGCGGCCCTCAGTTGTGGGCACGGCGGACCCTCCGTAGTGGCCGCAGCCAGAAGACTCTATGTCACAATCTTGCAGTAAGCACCCCTGCTTACTGCGGCGGCCCTCAGTTGCGGCACGGCGGCTGCAGGACCCTCTGTAGTGGCCGCAGCCCCCACTGTAGGTTGTTGTTAAATTGCAGGGGACTGCGAAGCAACCCCGCGCACAGCCACCGCCCCCAGCGGTGGTCGCAGGCGCGGCCGGCAGCCCTCAGTAGTGGCCGCAGCCGACATCAAATGCATGCTGTTTCACTCCCCGGCGGCACTGCTATAAGTGCTGGCGGCCCACATGTATACCGGCTGCGCGGCCCGCCGGGCATCCGCCCGGTCGGGCAGGTTCTCAGTCCGGGCCTGGAAGTGTCAGAGATCTAAAGATCTCTATGTGTAGGGTTTATGTCAAACCCATTTGCAAGGGCTGGTTTGCTGGAGTGGGGGAAGCGAGGGTGGGCACCCACTCCACCTGGACAGTCCGGGTCTTGGGTTGTCTAATTAAGCCTAGGTGTGTCCGCCTCATATAAGGCCAGAGCTGCAGACACACTATCTCTCAGCCTGGGAACAGGTCATCTGCTAAGAACCTGTGGGAGCCATTGTTTGTGGTATGGACATACTGTTATGTTATGGTGACTGGTGTTAGGCCGGTACTGGGATAGAGAGGAATCCTGCTATTTAGTTAGAGCCGGACAGGCATAGGATTTGTTTTGTTTGTTTTATGTACCACAAGCTGACAATAAAACTGGCTGTGGTCAGTTTTTAAACAAATTTCTCTTGTCGTTTGGACTTCTGTGCCCACTGAACTGTGCCCGTCTACACAGAAGACGACCAGCCCGCTACCTAATCTCTTACAATATATACACACACACAATAGGTATTGAGCATGTCACCAGTTTTCTTTGGGACCAACTGGTTTGCCGAGTTTGCGCCACGGATCCTTTCCCACGCGCCACCCAACAGTTGTGTGATGCACTACAATCAGCATGGCTTCAGATACCTATGACAACCTTCCAGGACCTTAAAGGGGTTGTCTAACTACAAAGATTAGCTTTCAACATGTAGGGAACACTAAATGAAGACGTTTTCCAAATATATTGCTTTGTTCCGTTTTCTTTTGTTGAGGAGCTGCAAATGATTTTATCACCTTCTGAGGGCTTTCAGGTTTCTCTAGTGACCAAACTGTTTGTTTGTTCTCCCCTGCTGTTTGCCTTATCTGATAGCAGTGAGTGTTGTCATCACACAGGTCTCAGCCAGCAGTGAGAGCTTGTGTGTTATCTGATCTTTCAGACAAGAGACACTAATTAATTCTGTTTCCTTTAGCTCTCAAGAATCTCTGAACCTCAGAGAAGAAGATTGTTTATCTAATTAGCAGAAATCTGAAAAGAGAGAGCTCATATGCCAATTACAGACAGCTTGACCAGGAAGTGACAGGATGCATGACTTTGAAAGAATGCTACATTGCTCTATGAAACAGTGAGATGAGACAACCCCTTTAATGAGTCATTCCCAGCTTGTCTAGCTGCTGTCCGTGCTGCACATAGGAATTACTCCGTATATAAGCTGGTGGTCATAATAAAGTGACTTAACTGTGTAGAACAGATGTTGAGTTAATCTAACCATAAACTACCAGACTCCACCAAAAGCTATCATTCAGGCTTCACAATCGTTTGGCCTGGACAGTCTATCTACGAAGATGAAGTATTTCCAGTATTCCAAAAAAATAGTGTCTCCTGGGTTTGAATCCAACAAAAGAAAACATATAAGCATGGAGTTTGTATCCTCACATTTATGTGGGTTCCCTCCAGGTTCAGGTACATTGGGGTAAGTGTACATGAATCTGAGTTAGGAACATTAGATTGTGAACCCGAATGGGGAAATAGACAGATGTCATGACTAAGAAACTTTGGACAGGGCTGCAATAGATGTCGGCGCTATATATATATATATATATATATATATATATATAACATATATATACTACTATTATATATATATATATATATATACAACATATATATATATACATATATAATATATATATATATATATATACACACATACAGAAAAAAAGGGTATGTAGACCGTACAAACATACAACTTTAGAAATACAGCGTGCTGATCGAACATACCCACTGAAGTGCTCACCCTCAAATCTACATCCAGATTATGATTTCATCAAGACGTAACTGGAAAAACAAGATTCTTTGAGGCTCATGGCCACTAGGCCTATTAAAAGTATATCCAAAAACCTACAGTTACCCATAGATTAAGCCAATTTTAACAATTTTATTCAGTGCCAATGTAATATAATTATGCCCGTTCATTGCCCTATCCAGAAAAGAAGTCTGCTGGTGCCCCCTGTCGAAGCATACATAGGGCACCATTTGTAAGCAATAACACCTGATGAAGTAACCCACGTAGTGCTCAAAGATGTAACATACCATGACTTACACTGCAACCTAATAAACTAATACAGTTTTTTAAAGAAAACAACATGAACTCTTAAAAATGTAATACAAAAAAATGATTGAAATTGCTGAATATCGGTTCTTAGGTTAGTGAGTGTAATGCGTTAATACCTTGAGATATCAGACTCAGAGTCAGCAGTATTTTAATTAAGTCAATTAAAAATGACATGGGTGCTTTTTTCCCCACTAAAAAAAATGTGCTGTAATACTTAAAAAGAAAGAAAGAGACATGACATAAGCTTCTAATACAGGAGCAAAGATTAATTCAAGAAGATTATTCAGACATAATTTGGACACAGATAGGCTACATGATGTTATCACACAGCATGTCAAGGTTAAATCATGTTCGGAGGAAGGTTATATTGTGCAGTTGCCAACATTTTGGGGAAAATGTTCTTTTTGTGTAGGTCACGGGTGTCAAACTGCAGCCCTCCAGCTTTTGGGAAATTACAACTCCCATCATGCCTACTGTTATAGATTATACAAATGCATGATGGGAGTTGTAGTTTCCCAACAGCTGGAGGGCCGCAGTTTGACACCCCTGGTGTAGGTCTTAAGGGTTTCATGAGGTGATGTGCACAGCTATGTAATGCTTACCCTTTCAGTAGGAGAGGTGGTTATGTAAATGTATAGTGAATACTACCAGGGATGGTACCATAGGAGTGCTGAAGTTGTGGTGACACCTGGGCCCAGGAGCATGTAGAGAGTCAAAAGGGTCCTATACCCATATGAGAAGACCAGTGCTGGGCCTTGTACCTGTCCACACCACACTTGTGGTAAATCTTACCCATCGCTGTCTATCACATTGTGTAAATGTCTTTGAAGGTTACACATTTGATGAACTTCACCAATGCAAACCTCAGTGTGGTGCCTAAAATTCAATATAGCGTAGGCCTGATCAGTAGACCAGTTTATGGAATCCCTCTGACTATAGCATTCAACATTATAACTCACACTTGCCAACCTTCAAAAGTGGGCTTAAGGGAAATTCTATGATGCACAAGTTTTTCCATGAGCAATGATCTACTTTTACAGGTATAATATAACACGCTGCAACTTTTTTTTTTTTTTTTAATACATACCAAACCACCTTTTATACCAAAAAATAACTTTTACACACCCACTGATATCAGCTCTCCGATGATAAGAGAGCTTGATAGACTGGGAGATGGATGTGGCATCACTGGAGAAGAACTGGTTGAGGTCATGTCCCCACAGCAGTCACTTGTTTTATTTTGTTACTGAGAGTATGCAGTAATACAGGATAGAAATACCCTACTCTGCTACATACAAGGTACTGTGGGTGCTGTGAGGCTGGCACTGGAGTATATAGTGTAGCTGCATGTCATCGGGTGTTATGGCAGTGTCTCCTGCTGTAATACCGAGGCAGCACCTGGTTTATCAGCAGCTGAAGGAGAATTGCCGACTTTCCTGTAGTCTCCTGGAGGTTTGGAGAAAGTTGGCAAGCATTCTTTTTATTCTGTTAATTAGAAGGGGTAATGTATCTCATTGGGGAGAAGCACCATTCTGTTACTCTTACATGAAACTTTGATACAATGTAAAGCAGTTAGTGTACAGCTTGTATAACAGTGTAGATTTGGTGTGCTCTCAAACTAACTCAATACACAGTCATCAATGGCTAAAACATTGACAACAAAAGTGAGTAAACCCCTAAGTAAAAATGGATAAATTGTGTCCAATTTGCCATTTTCCTTCCACAGTGTCATATTACTCATTACTGTTACAAGATCTCAGTTGTGACTGGGGAGCATGGGTGTTAAATTTGTTATCAGTCTTACACTTTCTAATACTGATCACTGGAAGTTCAACATGGCACCTCATGACAAAAACCTCTCTGAGGATCTGATAAAGATGGCCTGGACTAAATTTCCAACACCCTATAACGGAGTTAAAGGACGTTTACATACAGGTTCCAATCAGACTAGGCCTCGCAATGGTCGACCAAAGAAGTAGAGTGCACATGCTCAGCGTCATATTCAGAGATGGTCTTTTCAAGAAGTATGAAGTATAAGTGCTGCCAGCATTGATGCAGAGGTTACAACGGTGGGGGATCAAACTGGTCTGCATGGCTGTTGTCCCAGAAGGAGGCTTCTTCTAAAGATGATGAATATATAAGCCCGCAAACAGTTTGCTGAAGACAAGAAGACTAAGCACATGGATTACTGGAACTATACCCTGTGGTCTGATGAGACCAAGATAAACTTTTTTTGGTTCAGATCGTGTCAACCGTGTGGTGGTAAGCAGGTGAGGAGCACAAAGACAAGTGTGTCTTGCCTACAGTCAAGCATGGTGGTAAGAGTGTCATAGTTTGGGGCTGCATGAGTACTGCCAGCTGTGGGGAGCTACAGTTCATTGAGGAAAGCATGAATGTACCAACATGTACTGTAATATACTGAAGCAGAGCATGATCTCCTCCCTTTAGAAACTGGATGCTAGGCAGTATTGCAACATGATAAGGACCGATCCCTGTTTGAACAAGAACCCAGGTTGTTGAGTTTTAACATGGTAAGGACCCCAAACACATCTCCAAGACGACCACTGCTTTGCTTAAGAAATGTGGGTAAAGGTGCTATACTGGCCAAGCATGTATCCAGATATAAACCCTATTAAGCATCTGTGGGGCAACCTCAAATGGAAGATAGAGAAGGTCTCTAACATGCCCAAGCTCCATGGTAGAATTCCAGTGGCTGCTACCTGTGAAGCTCTAGTTAACTAAATGCCTAAGAAAGTTAAGGTAGTGATGGCCACATAAAATATTGACACTTGGGGGTGTACTCACTTTTGTTGCCAGCAGTTTAGACATTAATTGCGTTGTGTTGAGTTATTTTGACCGCACACCAAATTTACACTGTTATACAAGCTGTACACTAACTACTTTACATTGTAGCACAGTGTCATATATTTAGTGTTGTCCAATAAACATATAATACATATAATACAATATTTAAAAAAGGGGTATACTCACTTTTTGTGAGTTACTATATATTAAAGAATTCTAACTTTCACTTTTTTCCTACTCTATGACTAGATTATATGATCACTTGATTACTTTTATAATACATAGAAATCCATTACAGTATTATAATGTATCTATGCCAGTGACAAGCAGCCTATCACACCCTTAAGCAGGGCCTAATATGCTTTATACATGGCAGACCCAGAGGCAGTTATTTGGCCTCTGGCTACCATGGCAGCCATAAGCACTCTACGATTACGTTTCCCATTGCGGATGCCACAGGGGGATTTTTCAACTCTTTTGGGAGTCCAGGAAGTCGTCCCCCTTTTCTGGGAGTCACCCGGACGTTCCGTGAGAATTGTCAAAGATGTTATAACTTCTGGCTGTAAATACCAATTTGAGTGATTAAACTAGAAACCCAGCTAAATGTAATGGTAATCACTATCGTGGCCATCTTTAATCTATATGTTACCATGGTTAATTAAGAGTGTTAGATATCTTTGTCACCTATTAGTGTGATCTTATCTGCCTTTATCAGCTAACTGGTCCTGTTTTTGGCTTTTGGATTTATATCTTATATCTGCTATAGAGTGTTCTAGATCTGTCCCAATCAGAGAACAGTTTCCCTGTTTTGATTGTTTTCTTTCTCTTGTCTTCCTGATGAACCTGTTACCTTCCAGGGGACACGCGTTGGAGTGTAATTTTGCGGATTTGTTATTTGCCTTAGCTCTATTCCCTATT
Source organism: Phyllomedusa bahiana (assembly GCA_025379985.1). Lineage (NCBI taxonomy): Eukaryota > Metazoa > Chordata > Amphibia > Anura > Hylidae > Phyllomedusa > Phyllomedusa bahiana. The sequence continues at coordinate 44,364 of JAODAL010006745.1, forward strand.
GGAACATTGTAGGGATTTCTGTAGAGTTTTTTTTGAGGGTTTTTTAATTTGGAGACTAATATTATTTGCCCTGACTTTGTTCCCTATAGGGACATTGTAGGGATTTGTTTAGGGACTTGTTCACGAGTGGGTTGCCCTTTTTGGGACAATTACTACACATTATTAAGGCCTTTCCCTTTTAGGGTGTATTTAGGGTTAGATTTCTTATTGAGATTCAGTAACAGTAAAGTTTTATAACTCTTTTTTTCTCATTTGATGAGAGACTCCTTTTCCGTGAATGATGATTTTTGAGGGCCATTTCAATACTACATCTTCAGTGGTTTTGCTCAATTCACAGTATTTCAAATATTGACTCTGTGATTTGGATGCAACATCAGGCAAGATATTGGGTAAATAAATCTAAAAAAAAAGCCAAGCATGCATCTGTAGTCTGCTTCCCATACAGTCACTGGACAGAACCACTGGTTGACAAAAATAAGCCAGTGCCCGCTCCTCCACCCAACACGTTTTGCCATGAAATTGGAGTCCTCAGGTCTATTGGAAACTATAGGAAATTGACCAATATCGCTGAAGACATTGGTTTATGAAATAAAGAGGAGACCATGATGGCGAAAACCAAAGTGCAAATGATGCTTCATATCTTCCTGGAGAAATGGGCATATGACTTAGCTCAGATGAACTTACGTTTACCAAGCAGTCATAAAACCATCACAGAGTCTGCCTCTATGCCTTGGTAGGAAATCTCTGATGGGCTTGAGTCTGCCTCTATGCCTTGGTAGGAAATCTCTGATGGACTTGAGTCTGCCTCTATGCCTTGGTAGGAAATCTCCGATGGACTTGAGTCTGCCTCTATGCCTTGGTAGGAAATCTCCGATGGACTTGAGTCTGCCTCTATGCCTTGGTAGGAAATCTCCGATGGACTTGAGTTTGCCTCTATGCCTTGGTAGGAAATCTCTGATGGGCTTGAGTCTGCCTCTATGCTTTGGTAGGAAATCTCTGATGAACTTGAGTCTGCCTCTATGCTTTGGTAGGAAATCTCTGATGGACCTGAGTCTGCCTCTATGCTTTGGTAGGACATCTCTGATGGATTTGAGTCTGCCTCTATGCTTTGGTAGGACATCTCTGATGGACTTGATATACTCTCATGGTGTATAAAAAGTATTCCTATGTAATGTGAACCGCTCTTTATAATCACCCTGTTATACTGCAATATCATATTAATAATAAACTAAGTTTAGTTTTTTTAAGAAGAACAAATTCTCACCTTTATTTGGCCAGATCATAGGACAGTTGAAAATATATAAACAGACTGTACAAAGTCAACCTTGATCCAGAACATTAAACTCCGGACTTCAAAAGACTTATAAAACCCTTCCAAGAAATTTTACCCTTATACTACAAAACGTCTTAATTTCCTCTCTGGTTTGGTAGCTGCCATAGTGAGTTTTAATGAGAAATATGAAGTCATTTTTTCCAGTACAAGTGTCATACTTAGTCAATAAAACTGAGGCAACATCTCAGTAATGGCTTTAAACAAACAATTAGACATCCTGCTAATGACAGCATACTTTGGCAAGGTCAGTGACTATCACAGAAAAGGATATTCTATCAGGATTATAGTGTCTTGGCGTCTGGTAGTCTTAAGATGTTGCTCCTAGCTGCCTCTTCTTGGTCCCAACACAAGTGAAACCCATACATTATTTATTTATTCGGCTTTGCTGAAGCGTGTTTTGTGATTAACCCTTGTTGTGAGTCGGCTCTTAGTAGAAAATTAAAAGCGTGGACTGGCAGACCGTATCATGAACATACTCTAGTATTAGATTCATCAGTCTGAGAGTGAAGCGTAAATCAAGAGACCCAGTGGAATTTCATTCCATTATCAAAAGGCATTTGTTATATAGTAAGGTTTTCATTCATTCTTTTCTGTATCAATACTAGGTACAATTTAACAAGCCACTTTTTTGGAATATGGAAAACCATGATGAGCATTATAGATCTAACCCATGATCTCTATATTCTTATAGTTAATAAGTAGGAGGACTCTTTATGAACTATAAAATGTGGACACTCCAAAGAAACACTAAATCTAAAAATTAATAGTCCAAGTAAATCGGATATAATTTTTCCCCCACTGTTTTCCAGTCTGCAGGATTTCCTACATGTTCCTAAAACTAGCAGTCTTTGAGAAATCCTGCAGAAAACACAGAGGTTAGTCACCTACTGAACTGTTCCATGTTGGGCTAGGTAAATGCTTAGAGGGTGGGTTTTAACCAAAGAGAATGTTTTACTTCCATTGCATCCTACTGCTCAGCGGGCAGAGGGGGGAGGCTCCTGCTGCAGCCAGATGTCTTATAGGCAAACACAGGGCAATGTACAGAAGGATGGGGGCACAGTTAATTTCCTAGGAAACACAAGAGAACAGTCTGTAACAAATTTCTCAGTTTTTATATTAATATAGTGAAGAGGATCAAAGTAAAGAGAAGACAAGTGAGGAAGTGCTGGGCTCTTTTCTGGTTGCAAACTGCTATATTTGAGCATTAAAGGGGTTTTGCCACGATCTTATTTCATACCTCCTGCATCCAGTTCTTCAGCTCTGTGTGCTCAGAAGGGGGCGTGTGTGATGTGTTTGAATTGCATATCATGTGACTCAGCAGGATGACATCACCATGCCTTTCCTCTCTGTAGTCAAAGAAAGATCTGTTTATGTAAAGCATTGTGAATAGCTGAGAGGTAAAGTTTTTGCTTCACAGCACAAGGGTCCTAGGTTAAAATCCCTGCAGGAACCCAACCTGTGTTGTTTTTTTTTCTCTGTATCAATGCACAGACCTCATTGAGTTTTTTTTTTAATTTATTTGCACTGTTTGACTAATTACTAAGGAGTACAGAGGACGGGAGTAGAATGACAGCACCATGGGGATTAAACACGCAGTAGCTGCCTGAGAGGAGAAGTGATGTCTGAGCATGTGCGACCAGGACTGCAGAGCTCTCAGCCCTGGTCGTATCCCCTGGAGACGAGCTGTAAACAATGGATCACTAAAGTAGCAGCTAAATCAATTTTTAATAATGCAGAATTTTTAATAATAATGGTGAAAATGTTTGTTATTTCATTTGCAAGCTTCCCACATCAATTTTACTTTGTGGCAAAACCCCTTTAAATGCTCTGAAACTGCTTCATCTTACAGAATAAGGGACACAGCGCTGGAAACAGCATGTCCATCACTAGATTGTGCTGTTCTTAGCAAGGGTGGCATAATCTATGTAACAGGCTCCCTTTATGAAGTTTTATTAAGTTTTTCTTTAAAATGTTCTTTGCTGTTCCCTTCTTTAATATGTAAAGATCTAACATGATCAACACTGGTCAACCTGGTAAAAAGCAGAGTATGAATTAAACTGGTAAACTGGCCATAGGCGAATTATTAACTACCATTCAATACAAACAAAACACTTGGCCTGCAACTTCTAGAAATACTGTTGCAGCCAAGTGGTAGACAGGCTAAATTTCCTGGAATACTCAGAGTCAAGCAGGGATTTCAAGCAACGGTAGAACAAGAGTTCATAGGGCCTATAACAAAAGGAGATTTGCCCCCATCACCAAGTGACAGTAAAATGGCAGAATAAGAAACAAAAAATAATGGTACAGGGAATAACTTCATACTTTAGAGAACCCATATAGTAGTGATAGGTAAGCTTGTTATTCCTTACAAAACGGAACAATGTTTTTGCATCTGAGTAGGCCCCTTAACCTCTGGACCTCATAACATCTGCTATGGCTGCTAGAGCTATGGTTCTGACCATGAATCTGAGGGAGAATATCAAATATGCCAATAGCTCAATACTCAATTACTGGGTCTACATTAAGGATATATTAAAGATTTTGCTTCATACTTATTTAAAGGTGGATCATTTAAATTCAGGGCATCATTTAAAGGGAAAAGGAGACATAAGTTTTGGAAAGACTTATTTTATAGATGCCTTTGGCAGGGCTACAGCTATCAGGGTATGATCACATGACATGTTGGATCCATGTTTGTATTCGTTTTGGATCCGAAAAAACGCATCCAAAAGCGCTGCGTAAATCGCATCCAAAAAGCATCCGACACGCAGTTACGCGTTTGGCTGCGTTTTGGCTGCAGCAGGAACGCACCCTATAGTTTTAAATAGGGTGTCTGCTGCGCCTTTTGGATCAAGAATTGACATGTCAATTCTTTGAACGGATCTGAAAGACGCATCAGAAAGACGCAAGTAAACACGCGTCGGCGATCACTCGTCTGAACGCCGATGCATGTTTTACATTGAAAGCAATGTAAATCACACTGCACATTGTTAGCTGTGTGTTTGGTTCCATTTAGGGTTTGAAACACAGATCCAAACACACATCTAAAAATGGATCCAAAATCGGATCCAACACGCCATGTGAACATACCCTGCAGAATTAGCAGTCACACCCAGTACCTGGTGCCTTAAGAGTTTATAAACCCCACTGGAACATAATAAGACATCATTATTATCAGTGCACATGGAAGGGTCCCTAATACAGACTTTTCATTAAAGCCTCGGAGGTTCAAATTAAACCTTTTTTCAAGAGCCATATTCCTTTTCTTGGGGAAGTTATAAATAAGCAGACAGTACATTTTAAGAACAATAACTGTTCTATGACTCCAGAAGCCTTTTTATCAAGGGGAAGCTCTACAAATTTTTACTACTCTTGCGACTACAACGACTGTAAACAGGCCAGCTCTTGATTTTACTGTTTTTTGAAGAACCCCTAGTCAGATCCAAAGAACTTAAAGATTCTTAAGAGAAAGTAGGATACCAAAGCTACGGTTCCATGAAAACCCTTGTTGGAAAATACTGCTGTACATGGTAGAGAAATGGCATCTGTTTAAGGCAAAGAATTGGTTATGTATGGCCAGGATTACAAAACTCAAAGAAGTTCCCTTGACATTTACTGAGTGCGTAATTAGATTGTTCATGTGGAGATACGAGGCAAAATTCAAATAGCAATCGACAGGGTGCATGCACAGACTTGCCAAGTTCATTAGCTAAGCTTGCCATATATCAGGCCACACAGTAAAAATTTTCATGTAATCAAAATTAGCTGTAGAGTAAGTTTTCACAGCCAGTAATCGCATAGGATGTTTGTTAACTGTGCAAATGATAACTCTCCACAATAGGTCCTCAATTATTTTAAGTTTAAAAGCCCCATTCAAACAACAAGTAATGATTAGTTTGATCAAATATTAAAAAATCTGCCAAAACAATAAAATACAAATAAACTAAAAATGAAATCAAAAAGATTTCTATGTAAGAACATGAATAGTGACCAGTGTAAGTAGTGTAAAGTCCAATTTGAGAGCACTGGTAGGTACTGCTAGGCTTTAATAATGCTATTACACCTCTGGTGTCCGTGATGTACAATGGTGTTTCCAGCCGCTGAGTAGGAAGCTAAAAGGTGGTCTTTCATGTAACGGATTAGGAAGCCCTGTTCTACGCTGTAAGGGTGGTCAATACTGATCAGTATGTGAGGCCTCTACTTAGACTCTTGTATAATGTACACTACCTATCCATTTTGTAAAACTTGTCACTTTTTGCTCATTTGTAGAAATGGGAATTCAAAAAGTTTTGATAAAAGCCAGGATGAGGAAATTCCAAAATATATCCTTTTTTTCCCCACTCACCTAGATGTGACCTTCTTTAATGTGTCAAAAGAATGCCATGGAATCACTGATGACCAACGACGAATAAGCATTTTTTTGTAAAAAATTGAAATTACATAGTAATGCATAAAAACGCTGCTTATAAAGCAAGAACAGCCGAAAAAAAATTGAAACAAACCATCCTTACTGCTTGCACATTACGGTAATGCTGACAGAAATGATCAGATGTCACTTGCTTTATACATTGATGTGTTTCCATCTCTGCAATAGTGATGATGAGTTGCCACTAACAGAGTTAACCTGTCAGGAGCCAAGCTGCCACTTAACGTCGTTTCGTAGGAGGTGGTTCATCTAAGCAATGAAGCGGTTAAGGTCGTCTTCCACCAGAGAAACAAAACCTTTCATACTGAATGTTGTCATGCAGAGATGCATTTAATTCCAAAGGCAAATATCTAATGGTAGAACATAAGATTCCAGCTTGTAATTAAGAAAGTCGGGAAGATAACCTTACTCCAAGAGAAGTAATTAATGCTCTAAGAAATAGGATACTACTGGTGAGGAACGTCACAAATATACCACTCAGTACAATATAACCCGCTCATCTGGGAAAGTAGGCTTTGCCATCAAGGGCAAACGTGCTATAGACTGAGAGAAGAGTAAATGACAGTCTGCTGTTCAAGTCCATTAGCTGCTATGTGATAGGAGCACATTCACTAGCATACGACCTGTGAAAAATCTCAGATCTCTTTAAATCTTTGAATTGGATAGCTGCATTAATTCTTAAGAACTGTAATCCCTCAAGCAAGTCAAATTACCCTCATTAAGAGTGGGAAGACTGCCTCTGCAATAAGTTAAGAAAGATGTGCGCAACTTACAACAGATTCCCTCTGCTGAAGCCACACAAAGCTTTTGAGAAAGTTAAAATGCTGGTTCAGTGTATTCCAGAAGACCACCCTTATAATGCTCAGTTATTTATGGAAATCAGAACCAATTATTACCCACGTTTTATAAAGAAATGTTCATTAGTTTCATTGTCTCATAACGGCAATTAAGGCTAGGTATACACGATTTTCCCCTGATGCAGCAAATATTCACATTTCTTTGTAGGAATGTTCACCACACATGCAATGTGTCTTGCTCCACCATGATTTTTTTTTTTTTGCCGACTTGTCAATTTCTAAAACTAAATATTGTATACCGTGTTTCCCCAAAAATAAGACACCCCCGAAAGTAAGACAAAGCAGAGATTTTGTTGAATTCCCTAATATAAGGCACCCAAAATAAGACATAGCGGAAATCATTGCTGCAGTTCCCCATACAAAGAGCCGTCCCTAAGGGTGAGCAGAGAGAATGGGAGAGAGGGGGGGCGGGTGTTGCCAAGCCCCACTCACCCCGAGAAACGGCCCTGGGACATATTGTTGTAGCAGAGTGTTGAAGGACCTGTGCAGGGAGGTCATGTGACTGTGATGTCACCACGGGTCCCGAACATCCCAGGACAGGAGACAGAAAGTACATGTAAGTAACAGAGGGAAGAGGGGGAAGAACAGAGCAATGACACTGACACACACACATCTCACAGAATGGCTGATGGGGCATGCTGGAACTTCTAGTTCTACAAGTCCCAGCATGTCACATTTGCCATCCTTTGAGATAAGTCACTGCAGCTGCCATAAAATGTCCTTTACATACATAAATCCTATGGTTTGTGACTCTAAACTTTAAGATATATATATATATATATATATATATATATATATATACACACACACACACACACACTATAATAGCTAGATATAATTTATTTGTGAAAATTTAAGACATCCCCTGAAAATAAGACATTGTACATCTTTAGGAGCAGAAATTAATATAAGACGCTGTCTTATTTTCGGTGAAACAGGGTAGGTGGCATGGTCACAGGGATATGCCAATTGTGTTTGCATAAACGTAAAGGAAATTGGTATACAGGCAAATCAGAGAGGGTGCTTACCTTACAACAAGATAGTAGGGGACATTTTCCATTGGCTTCTGCCCTAGAATGAAGCATTACAGCCACAAAGATACACACTACTCACAAAAAGTTAGGAATATTTGGCTTTGGGTTAAAATTTCAGGATGATCTCTTGAAATTTTTTGTAAAATGAATTAAATGAAACCATCTAGTAACTTTAGAATTCACATGTCCACCTGTTCAATGTTTCAATACTTTGTGCACAACTTGCTGATCTCTAACAAGAAGCTTAATGGCAAAATTCACAACAGGTGTTTGATTCACCCAATACATTTAGGGGATCCATTTGAATTAGGATTTAAACAGTCCTCCTCATTATGCTGTTCCCATTTCCACATCATGAGACCACGGCAACACCTTATAATTGATCAACAGTACCTCGCCATTGCGAGGCATTAAGCAGGATACTCTCAGACAGAAGTGGCCACTGAGCTTAGAGTGTCACAGAGTGCCATCAGTAGGTTGCAGAAGAGATACAGAGAGACTGGAAGAGTCCCAGAAAGACAAAGAAGTGGATGTCTTTTGGCTACATCACAGACTGATGATCGCTTCATTGTAAACAATGCGCTGCGGGACCGGATGATGAATGCCACACAACTCCAGGAACGTTTAAGGGAGGTGAGAGGCAACCAAGTGTCACGTCAGACCATTCGTAACCATTTACATCAGCATGGTCTGTGTGCTAGATGACCGGCAAGGGTACTTGACCACATCACCAGACACAGGCATCATTGTCATGCATTGTCATAGCTCAGGGAGCATCTATGCAGGAGGAGGGACCAGTGGTTCTCAGTACTGTTCAGTGATAAAAGTCCATTCACGGAGAACGCTATGTATCAGCCAGGTCCGGTACCCTTGCTGGTCATCTAGCATGCAGACAACACTAATGTAAACAACTATGAATGGTCTGATGTGACATTTGGTTGCCTCTCACCTCCCTTAAACGTGCCTGGAGTTGTATGGCATTCATCATCCAGTTCCGCAGTGCATTGTTTACAATGAAGCCATCATCAGTTTGTAATGTAGCCAAAGGACGTCCACTTCTTTGCTTTTCCAAGACTCTTCAAGTCTCTCTGTATCTCTGTTACAACCTGCTGATGACATTCTGTGACATTCTAAGCTCAGTGGCCACTTCCGTCTGAGACGATCCTGTTTAAGCCTCACAATGGTGAGGTGATGTTGATCAATTATAAGGTGTCTTGGTTTTGCTCATGCCAAAATGTGAACAGTATGATGAGGATGACTGCTTAAATCCCAATTAAAATTGATCCCCTAATTTACTGGGCAATTCAAGGATCAAACTTCAGGTGGGAATTTTGCCATTAAGCTCCTTGTTAGAGATCAGCAAATTGTGCAAAAAAGTAAAGAAACATTGAACAGTTGGACATGTGCATTCTAAAGTTAATGGACTCATTTAGACCTTTAAAAAAAAAATAAAAAAAAAAATCAAGAAATTTTATGTTCATCCTGAAATTTCAACCAAAAGCCAAAAATCCTTAACTTTTTATGAGCAGAGTATTTAACAAATGGAGCTTAAGAGACTGTCTTTTCTAAAAAAAAATATTTTACCACTCCTACTACAGAATTTGAACTTGATAGGGTGTTGGGTGGTTCCCTGTTGGTACGAAGAGGATCTCCCGCTCTGGAGGATCCAGAAAATCTGTGCAATTCAGAGACAGTTAATTTATTTGAATGTGAACTATGTAATGTTTCACTGTGCCTTTGGTGGTGCTTCAGGGGAACTGAACACTTGCCTCCAATTTTCCCTATGGATTATAGCTAGTTACATGTGGTCTCAGTAATGGGACACCTGTGCTCAACTTATCATGTTAACCAGTGGGGAAATAACAGCCAAGGGGTTCTTTATCTGCATAGGGAAAATGACCAAAGTGAAGTAACAATCCAGGGATAATAGTACAAGTGATGTCATAATGCAGGGATAGTAAACATGAGGTTACAGGAATAGGTTTAAGGAATAAAAAGCATTGTGATGTCATAGCTAGTCCACAGTGATATCACAACAAAGACTTCCTCAACACAGCATAACACAAGGATATGATCAGAAAAATGTCACGGAACAATAACCTTTGTGATGTCCTACCTAGTTAGTGAGGACCACAGTGGTGTCACAGGATAGAGATGATAAACACTAGTACTCTGTAGTTGGGAACCCTCAGGAGCAACATATACAACTACCATACTTATGCCCCTTTAAGACCAGTTGGAAATGTCCATTTGAAAAGGATATATATATATTTTTTGCCTCCAAGGCACATGTGTAAAACTCAAGGACTGGAGGACGAAACCAATCCAATACTTCATTCTGTGTGGCCCACAAAAGCTTAGACACAGAGAGCAGGAATGGGCAAGGTCTGGACACAGAAGGACTGACTCTCCCCTTTTCCGGGTGGACACAGTCAGTGCTTCTGGATCCTGGCTGGTGGAGGCTCTGGGGTCAGAGATGGAGTCTCCCCTGGAGCAGATTGGTTCTTGCCTTGTGGGTTTCAGGGCATTAACCAGTGAAGAGGCTGGGCTTAATGTCCTTGTCTCTCTCCCTTCACCCACATTTTCCCCACCCTTGGTTGAACTTGATGGACACATGTTTTTTTTCAACCGTAATAACTATGTAACTATGCTTGGTAGAGGTGGCAGCACAAGCACATGGAGCAGGAACCATCATGGATTCAGAGCTCAGGTGAACAGCTCCACACTGCTCTGTTCAGCCACTTACAGGTGGTGGGACCCTAGCCTCCCTTCAAGGATCTCCAATAGCCCTTTAAACCTGTAAACACCAGACCTGAAAAAGCCTTAGTGAACAGTTAAATTTTTAAAACTTTTGCCTCCTTGCGTTTCAACCATCATAGCTGTTTTATTTTTTCAGAAGATAGAGTGGTGCTGCACACCTAGGAGGTTATTTCGGGTGCTCAGTGGAAAGTCAAAGGCTGTAGTCCAATGTGTAGAAAAGCCACGGCACTCCTTTAGCAGTAGTAGCAAATTCGATTTATTGTATAGTACAATGCATTGTTAGCTCTCCATATATAAGTAATTGGCAGAAATACAAAGTAGATATTCCCACAATCCAGTCCGACGTTTCAGCCGTAATAGGCCTTCCTTAAGGACTGATTCAGTGGGTGGTGAACAGAGGAGAAATGGAGAGTGTATCACGGCCGAAACATCGGACTGGATTGTGGCAATATCTACTTTGTATTTCTGTCAACTGCATATAAATGGAGAGCTGACAATATATTGTACTATGTGACCCAATGAATGGAATTTGCTACTACTACTGTCGTGGATTTTATACACATTGTATTTTTGGGGGCTTAGTTTGAGTTTACAAAATAATTACTGTATAATTTGCAGTGTGAACATAAAAAACATTTTTAAGAACTTGTAATTAATTTTTACATCATTCACATTAAATAACCTGTGAGATTAATTCTACAAGTTATTATGGTTGTGTGGATACCTAATATGTGTAGGTTTTTTGTGTGTAATGTTTGCACAATTTTTTTATTAAATATTTATTTTTATATTCTATTATTTATTTCAAACACTTTGTTTTTTACTTTTATTTAATCCCACTAAGGGATAACTTTTGTACACTTTTTTTTTTACACTTGTACACTGTCTAGGTCTAAGACTTTCTGTGTTGCCCATAGCAACCAATCAGAGGACCCCTTCTATTTTTTCAGAACACTATATGAAATAAGAGGGGAGCTCTGATTGTTTGCTATTGGCAACAAAGAAAGTCTTAAACCTAGACAGTTTTCATACATATGGCCCTATGTGTCAGCATGAATAAATCTGCTGTCAGGGCAACATACAGTGTGCCCTAACAACAGACTTACTATTCAGACAGCCCTGAAGCTACTGTAGGTCTCCAGGGAAGACTGCATAGATATTCCCCAGGCTCCATCGGGCACTGGAAACCCCAGTGACCAGATGGAGCAGGGAATCCCCTTTGTTTATACCGTGATCATGGACCGTGGCAATCAAGAGGTTAAACGGCAGGGATAGGAAGCTTCCTCCAGTCTCTGCCATTCACAGAGACTGCTCTACGTACGGAGCTGTTGACTACCGCTGTATTCCTAGCACATTTGTGGCGCTGGGACCCACTAACCCCTTTTGTCAGCATTGCTACCGACAGACAACGCGATCCACCTGCCGTCCAAAGACATCGGGCAACCGTTAAGGGGTTAAGAGCAATCATAATGCTGTTATGGCTCTCGGTGGAAATGAGTATGACTCCCCTGCTCTAAGGCAATACCTACTATGGTGCTACATTCATGTGCACATATGCATATGTATGCATATATAACAGTTTCTATTATCTGTATTTTCACAGAAAATATTAAGAGCGACAAAAACAATTAAACATTAACACCCTTTTGGACCATAGATGACTAAATGTGATTTGCTTTGTAAACAAAACTAAAAAGGTTACAGAGTGTACACTTTTAACTCTTTAATTTGCATGTCAAACATAGCGCTATAGCGTTAATTAATATAACGTTAATTAGCATCTAACACATTTGGTAGATGGAAACAACATCTCCAGTGTAGACAATCTCTCCATTTCTATATGATACAGTCTATCCTAGGTCCTGGTGTTCTTCTCATTAAGAAGAGATATTCTTCTGATGGCTAACAGTGCTTAAAAACATTCTTCAAAGGGCCAATTAATAACAAATATTTTCATGTTTTTTTTCCATTCCCTTTACATGCTCTAAGCCTTCCTTCTAATGATGAGACGTTTTCCGACCAACACACTTAATTTCCTCGACACTGTACTTGGGACGCACCATTTTAATTTTCCACTGTCTGCACTCCTGAACTTTTGTAGCTCATTTTAATGCAATCCTAAATTGTCATTTCAAGGTACACAAACCCAGATATGGAGACGTGAAATCTGTTTAGCTTTGCTAAAAGAACCCTGCCCTCCACAGTATTTTGTTACCCTTGACCCGCTGTAAAATTGGGAAGGACAGTGAGGTGTTTGTACAAGCTGAAGTTCTAAATCTTGGACAAGAGCAGAACAAAAAATAATGCTGTATTTCTATTATAGGAAAGAATATGATTTGGACTTTCAGTGTGTGCATAGACCGTGCATAAAATGAATGAATAGGCTAGTCATAGAATAAATAATTCTATACGGTGTTCAAACATATTGTGGTCAAGCCGTGGTAACCACATGTGGATTATTGTTAAATGCTAAGCTGCATGTGTACTTGCCATGGTTTAAAGCTTCAAGTGTAAGTACAGCAGGTTATTCCATGTGTGATTACTGCGCTCAGCTACGACATGGACGGACACCCTTAGCTGGCAATAAACTCCTTCATCATTACATTACGGGGTTCTTCTCCCAATAAATACCATTATTCCACGTTATAATTATCCATTAGGATGTCCTCTAGATTCCTGAATGAGGTACTTGGCAGGACCCCAACATGTTTTGGGTGGTGCCTACCAGCAACTGGAAGAGAGAACAGATAGTGAATCCATAGATCCTTATCTGTCCATAAATGTGATGATTGTCTGACACTTACGTCCACTGACTTCTTTGCTTGGCTATGCACAAGTCTATTACAATGGAGAGATCGAGGGGGGAATCTCTCTCCTTGGGGAGAGCCACAGAAAAATTGGTTGGTGTGAAGATTTATGCACCATTCAGACCTCACTGACTGTTTTGCATAAAGTAAAGGCTTCTGGGAAAAGAGCTGTGGAACTCTTCAGCTCTTTTCCCATGTCGGCGAACATACGACCATTTTCCTTGTGCTGTGTAGACATAGCCTTAGGCTATGTCCACACAGCAATGTTAAAATGGCGTTAAAAATCCGACACATTTGCACTAAAAACCGTAGTCGATTTTCAGATTGAATCTATGGGAATCCAATGGCAATTCTGTGAAAATTCAATAAACCTGTGCTGTGTTGCCAGAGCCTAAGGCCTCGTTCACACGGCTTATTTCTCCTCGGATTGGCGCCGTACTCCGCGCCGGATTTGCGCTTCAGTACGGCGCAAATACGTCGGGAGTAATTACGGTAATCCACTGCTCTCATAGAGAACAGTGGATTCCGTCGCTCCTCCCCGCTCAGCGAATCCGCCCTGGGGGGAGAAAGTGACATGAACATTATTTACGGCGCGTACGCGCCGTAGATAATGACAGTCTATGGGGCCGGGGAGCGGTGCCCCCGCCGCGCTCCGGCCCCGCCCCGCCCCTTATTCACGCCGGCTTTGTGAGCGCAATCCGGCTCACAAATCCGTCGGGAATAAGCCGTGTGACCACGGCCTAAGGAGTTTCAATAGCCCTGGACAAAGAAGAGATAGAAATACACCGTCAAACAACTCTACCCCTCCAGACCCATCCATCCACCGTATATCTCCAACAGGAACAAAATTGTTCGGAAGCTTCCATATTGTACTTCCATTTATGGACTTTTTAATATCTTCTGATGTTATCATTGGGATTTGTGGGCCAAAACACCCGCAATTGCTAGACCAAAGGGATATCCAATGAGAGTGATGCTTGATAATTGACTTTGCTTAGCTTTACTTAGAGGTTTCTGTGAGGTAAGCCTATGGGGTAATATACCCAAAAAGAGGCATAGTTTGAAGCTCTCAAGCCCAAAAGTAACATTCAAAACAGGGCCATCTATCTACCATGAGCCATTTTCAATTGTGGTGTATTAACAGAGGGGCCATCTTCTGGGTAGGACTGATACCACTGCACCTTCTTGAGCTATACTCCAGGATCCACAGATTAAAAGGGATCATCATTGGCCTTCATTTAAATGTAAGACTTCCCCAGTAAAGTTGACAGAAACCAAAGAGCACAACTTTTTATTGTGAAATTCACAGATCCCAAACAATTATATCTTCTAAAACCAAGAATATAGCAAAATATATTTTTGTGCAGTTATTACATACACAATTTCATATTGAATATATAAAAGGATTCTTGTTATAAGTTAAGAGCCATATTTAGTTTGCTTTGTGCAATGCACCCAATTATAAGAATTCATAAAAAGAATTGTAATTAGGCTTAGAAACATTACAACAAAGACATACATATGCACAGACGTGTCTGCTTTATGTCCCTGGAGAGAGCAGGTTTATCTTAGTGGTGGTAAGCCTGGCCATGATACTCATCTATTGACATGATCAGAAGCACAACCACCAAGAGCGTTGCTTGCTCTGGAGGACCTATCCTGTTCTACATTACACACATAATCCATTAATTCGAATTAGTTATTATGTAATGATTAATTTATCCAGTGGAGGCGCAGCAGAGAAATTTTTTTGGCTAGGTCTACACTGCATTGGACAAAAAACGTCCGAAAGTCGAAAAAAAAAAAGCGGGAAGTTTGTATGGGGAGACGACAAAAAAACTCAAAGCGCCAGCATATTATGCAACATGTTTTATACTACGCTGCGCCAGAAGACGAGCAGAGAAAAACCAACTAGTGTGGACTACAGGATGTTTTTTTTCTATTAAAGTCTATGGGCTGCCTGAACGATCATATTTTCGCCGGTTTTAGAATCCTAAAACCGCCGAAAATATGTTCGTTTTTCATTGCAGTGGAGACATAGCTTAACACTTACTACCAGGTTTCCCTGCAGATAACAGCTGAATACAGGAAATCCCAACAAGAGGAGATGTTGGGATCAACTTTTTAGTAGGGGCCCTTCTTAGAAGTCGAGATATTCCAAAGCAAATGTATGCTCCAGAATTACAGACACTTATACAAACATTGCCCAACACAATCTAGACAGTTATCCAGTGTTTACACGGTCATTTATGAAGATAAAAGGGCAGGAGGGTGAGGGTTGAGGATTATTTTTGTGCATATTCAGTACATTGAAAAGAATCCAGAGAGCTTCTAGGTTACCGTGTATATTCAACAATCCCTTCTTCCCCCCTCTTGAGCATCTGTCTGAAATATGTAGCAGACAATTGCTTTTTTGGCTGGGAATCAGGTGGTTGAAACACAGGACAAACAGACTACTGTATATAAGCATTCCTCAAACAGTGCAAACGTTATTAACTCTCGTGCACAAGGAACGTTGCTGCCTAGCATCCAATCTCCAAAGAACCATCAAGGAATTTTGCTACTTATTAATTTGGGTGGTCATGCACGAGGTAGATGTGTTCAGACTTGTCTAGGATAAGAAACCTCACATTTCAAGACAACTAAATAGAGAAGAGGAGGAGGGGGAGGACTATAGATGTTTTCTGTTTAGTCCATCATTCGTATGTGTAAAATTCCAGGCTAAATACCAAACGTATACATAAATATGTCAGTCTTGTCAAACACTAGGAGCCAAAGAAAATAAGTCACACAGAGCAGAAAATCGGGAGGGGGAAGAATTGTCAGGAAAGACACGGGACATTTGAAATCCTGCTTTATGTACCAGATCTCAAATGTTAGTTGTTATACCAGGAATACACAGACAGGGATTTTTCCACTGATGCTGGAAGAGAAGACCATTATTTAAAGGAACACTAACTGTCAAAGATAACGTTGGGGCTACAGAGAGGCAAGTGAGTGCGTGGTTTATAAAAGTGACTTGGTCTAGAAAGCCAAATTTACAGAAAAGAACACATATCTTTTCTGTGATTTTTGTTTCTGCTGGGCTACCGTTTTGTCCCATGGTTTACTGGGATAGTGTGTGATTTGGTTTAGAAAGCCCCATTCAAAGATCCTAATATGAAATTCTGAGTTAACAGAAGAGGGTCTCCTACTCAGAGTCCTCATCTACTACGAAGCACCTCCCTTGCTTTGGAGGACCAGGCATATACATGATTGCACATAGACAGCTCCAATTTTTAATCGGGACTGTGTATTCTTTCATTTGCCCTCTGGAGGCGCTGCAAGGTAGGTGAACACATGCTACTAGTTCCTCCCACAGATTACAGACTATACAATTCTATTGTAAGCTCTGCAAAGATAAAAGGGTTTCTATTTAGAATAAATCAATCTTATAAGGTAGATGTCCCACCATTAGCCCCCTCAAATCTATTTGAAAAAGGGGGGTAATAGGGTTGTCATGTTTCTGTATCTTTTCCTGTAAGAAACACTATACAGTCCCCATTCCAATTACTGTATACAAAAAGCTATTCGCAGTTACTTCAGTGCTTAGCTAGGCATCTGGTTTTGGCACATACACTGCTCAGTCATAACATTAAAAGCACCTGTCTAATATTCTGCACGTTTCCCCAGTGCAACATCTCTGACCCACTGAGGCGTCTGCTCCATAATACCTCTGAAGATGTCCTGTATCTGGCACTAAGATGTTGACAGACCCTTTAAAGGGAATGTGTCATCAAAAAATGACTTATTGTTTAACTCACATTTTTATGTGAAACACATTTTTTTTTTAGGAATTTTTGGTTAATTTTCCATATCACTTTCAATATTTTTTTAATAATTCTTAATTCCTGCAGTTCTCACTTTGGCCACTAAGTCTAATGATTTTCTGACACTTCCTGCTCTGTTTAGAGAGCTTTTCAGCAGTGTGCTCATTATCAGTAAAAGCAGGGTCAAACTGAAAGGAGACACCATTGTGTACAGATAACACAGAATCCACCAGTCACAAGAGGAGCTGTGACAGCTCCTCTCCCCTCCCTTCACAGTGAAAACTCTCCTATACAAGTCTATGGGACAGAATCAGTCTTAAGACTCCTATGTGCATGAAGCTGCTGTAAAGCATCTCTCTGACTGCTGTTAAAGCAGTGCAAGCAAGAATGTCTTCCCCACAATTATATATAGACGGCCGAAAAATCTACAATCAGTAAATAAAAACGACTGAGAGGAAATGAATATGGATCAGGGTCTTGATTTCATAAGTAAAAAAAAAAAAAAAAATGGCGACAGGATTCACTATAATTCCTGTGAGCAAGGTGAAGCCTCCATGAACCAGAATTGTGTTTACAGGACATCCCATAGATTCTCATTCTAACCGAGATCTAGAGAATTTGGAGGCCAAGATAACACTTTGAACCATTTGTCATGTTCTCTAAACTAGTTGTGAATAACTTTTGTAGCATGGAAGGAAACCAAATACTGGTGGAAGCATTAGGGAATACCATTGCCTTAACGGGTGTACTTCGACTGAAACAATGTCTAGGTAGGTGGTGTGTGTAAGTAACATCCACATGAATGGTCAAGGTCTCTCAGCAGAACATTGCTCATAGCATCACATGCCTTCAGCTGCTTGCAATCTGGTGCTATCTCTGCTAGAGGTAAGCATTACACACCTGACCATGCAAATGATGTGAACAAAAATCATGATTCATCAGACCAGAAAAAAATCCATTACTCCATGGTCAACTTCTGAGACGGATGTGTCAATTGTAGGTGAGAGCTAAAATGCACTGGGTGTTCTGACACTTTTCGGTCATAGCCTGGAGTAATATTTTCAGCAATTTGTGCTACAGAAGCTTTTTCATGATACTGGAACATACAGGCTAGCCTTCAACCTCACACAGGAATCATTTGGGGCCTATGACCCTGCTGTTGGTTTACCGATCATCCATTTTTTGGACCAAGTTTAGTTGGTACTATCTACTGCATTCTGGGAAAATAATAATAATAATCTTTATTTCTATAGCGCCAACATATTCCGCAGCACTTTACAAATTCAAGGGTAAACATACAGTCATTACACATTAAAAGTACTTAAAAATGAGACACAAGGTGTGAGGGCCCTGCTCGTGAGAGCTTACAATCTATTAGGGTGTATGGGTGAAACATACGGTAAGAAGTGCCACGTTTACAATGGTCCGGCCATGTTTCATAAATAGGAGGTGGTTTACATGAAAAATGGATGAACCTGCCACCCAGACTGTACATCTATATACAGATAAGTGCATGTGAGTGCCCAAGTGCAGGGAGTGACAGATGTGTGTGATAGCTGTTAGGGATCTTGGTGGGCCAGACCGAGAAGATGTATTTTCAGGGCCTTCTTAAAACGGTGAGGGTTGTGAATGTGCCTGATCGCCCGCGGTAGCATATTCCAGAGAATTGGTGCCGCACGTGTGAAATCTTGTAGGCGGGCATGGGAGGTTCGGATGATTGAGGAATGTAGTCTGATATCATCAGCAGAGCGGGAGCATGGTAGGGCGGTAGACAGAGACTAGGGAGGAGATGTAGGGAGGAGCAGCGCTGTGGAGAGCTTTGTAGGGTGAGAGTGCTAAGTTTTATACTGTATCCTGTACTGGATGGGCAACCAGTGCGGGTGACTGACACAGGGTAGAGGACATCAGTATAGCGGCTGGACGAGAAAGACAAGCCTGGCTGCTGCTTCTGGACAGATTGGGGGAGGGGAGAGTTTGCAGAGAGGGAGACCGATAAGCAAGGAGTTGCAGTAGTCAAGACGAGAAAGAATAAGAGCAACAATGAGGGTTTGAGTCGTTTCCACAGTGAGAAATGGACGGATTTTGGAGATATTCTTGAGGTGCAGGTGACAGGAGCGGGCAAGGGATTGGATATATGGGGAGAAGGTCAGATCAGAATCAAATAAAACCCCTAGACAGCGGGCCTGCTGCCTAGGAGAAATGGTGGTACCACATACAGAAACAGAAATAGCGGGGGGGGGGGGGGGTGGGTGAGTAGATGGCGGAAAGACAAGAAGTTCAGTCTTAGTGAGTTTTAGTTTCAGATGGAGAGAGGGACATGATGTCAGAGACCGCGGACAGATAGTCACTGGTGTTTTGTAGCAAGGCTGGAGTGTTGTCACGGGAGGATGTGTATTATTGGGTGTCATCCGCATTGAGATGGTACTGGAAGCCAAATCTTCTGATGGTTTGTCCAATGGGGGCTGTGTACATTGAAAAGAGGAGAGGACCTAGAACTGATCCTGAGGAACCTCCAACAGTAAGAGGAAGAGGAGAGGAGGTCGAACCAGAAAATGAGACACTGAAGGAGCGGTCAGAGAGGTAGGATGAGAACCAAGCGAGAGCGGTGTCCTGGAGGCCAATGGTGCTGAGCATGCTGAGGAGAAGTTGGTGATCAACAGTGTCAAATGCTGCAGAGAGATCCAAGAGAGCAACAATGAGTTTGTTACCCTGAGATTTGCCGTTAGGAGGTCATTTGAGACTTTAACTAAGGCAGTTTCCGTGGAGTGAAGGGTGCGGAAACCTGATTGCAGCGGGTCAAGAAGAGAGTTAGCAGAGAGATAGCGGATTAGGCGAGAGTAGACCAAGCGTTCCAGGAGTTTAGAGATGAAGGGCAGGTTAGAGACTGGTCGGTAGTTATCAGCACAGGACGGGTCCAGAGAGGGCTTTTTTTAGTAGGGGAGTTATAGTAGCCTGTTTGAAGGAAGATGGAAAGATCCCCCAGTGGAGAGAGAGAGGTTACAGATTGCAGTAAGGTGAGAGAGGACAGCTGGAGAAATAGACTGGACGAGGTGGGATGGAATGGGGTCAGTAGAGCAGGTGGTGGGGCGAGCAGACAGGAGAAGCCTGGACACTTCTTCCTCTGTCGTCGGGTCAAGGGCTGCGAGTAGATTAGAGGACGTGCGGGGAGGGACAGGATGGGTATTATTTGGGGATTGTGATGTGATGTTTTGCCGGATATTTTCAATTTTGTCTTTGAAGTGAGTGGCCAGGTCTTCAGCACAGAGGTCAGTGACCGGGCCTGAGCTTTAGGCCTTAGGAGGGAGTGGAAGGTGTCAAAGAGGCATTTTGGGTTGTTGTGTAGTGTGGAGATGAGGGAAGGGCAGTGTGATAAGTCCTGAGCATGAATTTGTAGTGGAGAAAGTCTGCAGGTAGCTTTGACTTTCTCCACAGCGCTCAGCACACCCGGAACATCGCTGGAGAAAACGAGTCTGAGGTGTGTGCCAAGGCAGCGGGCGTCTGACTATGGTGGTGCGGTGTGTGAGTGGTGCCAACATGTCCAGGGTGGTTGTGATAGTTGCCTGGTCTGGACAGGAGAGGGAGGAGATTGGGGGCAGTGAGGACTGTATGGTGTCTGTGAGTTCCTGAGTATTAATGGAGCGGATATTTCTGAATGGATGATGGGCAGGTTTGTCCAGAGAAGGCTGAGAATTAGTGATAATGAAGGAGATAAGATTGTGGTCAGAGAGAGCATAAGGAGAATTAGTGAAGTTAGAAATTGAGGAAAGATGACAGAAGACCAGATCCAGAGAGTTTCCCATCCTTGTGGGGGGGGAGTCAGTAAACTGCGGAGAGGCCATGAGAGGAGGTTTATGAAAGAAACTGTGAGGCAGAAGGAGACATGGGGTCATCAATGGGGATGTTGAAATCACCCATGATGAGAGTGGGCATTTCATTAGAGAGGAAGTGCGGGAGCCAGGCGGCAAAATGATCCAGAAACTGGCGGGGAGAGCCGGGGGGTCTGTAGACAACTGCGACTCTGATGGAAAATGGCTGAAAGAGTCTGAGGGTGTGGACCTCAAAGGAGGGGAAAGTGAGGGAGGGTGCAGGAGGAAAAAAACCTGGTCAGTGCAGTGTGGAGAGAGACGTATGCCAACTCCTCCCCGGCCTGTTCTCAGGTCTGGGGGTGTGGGTGAAGTGTAGCCCACCATAGGTGAGAGCGGCAAGGGAAGCGGTGTCAGATTGCTGGAGCCATGTTTCTGTGAGGGCCAGCAGGTTGAGGGAGTTGGAGAGAAAAAGGTGGGAAACTAATATATTTACCGATTTGGAAAAGTTCTGACCCAAATGTCTAGTGATCACAACTTGTCAGAGTTGCTCAGATCCTTACATTTTTCTGGCTTACAACACATCAACTTCAAGAACTATTTGTTCACTTGCTGTCCGATATATCCCATGCCTTGACAGGTGCCATTGTTTTGAATGCTATTTACTTCATCTGTCAGTGGTGTTATTGTTATGGATGACTTGTATATAGGGAAGTTCTCTCTTTCAGCTTTTTTTAAAAAGGGTTACCAAAACAAAATAAGAAAACTATAAAGTGAATGTCCAACTTTGGACCCCATTCTGTTTTCTTAATCTAAAAATGGGTAAAATTCTGTGTTGCTTTTTTTTTATATATATTTGCATGAGAATCAGAACTCCATTGCTAAGACAAAAAGTTAAATGATAAAATTCTGTCTGCCTTCAGTCACCAGTAGAGGGAGCATAGGAGCTCACTGCAAACTGTTTATAAATTAAACTCCGTAATAAAGTTATATAGGTATATAGAAAGCTCTGAGTTTCCCTCTAGTGGTGGTTGCAGGAAGACAGAATGTTATCATTTTAAGGCGTTATCCAGTTATTTAAAATTGAACGGGCCATGATTGGGTCCAACTCTCGGCAGCCCAGCTGAACAACTGTTCTGAAGAAGCCACTGTACTCCAGCAGTCCCCTTCATTGTTTACATTGCTTTGAACTGCGCAATATCTTCCCTTTTACAGCGAATGTGCATGTTATTATAGCTTCAAGCCTATAAAGTGAATAAAGAAGCTGTAATACAATGCACAACCCTTATGAAAGTGGCAACATCGTGCAGTATGACAGAGTCAATGTATGGCTCCTGGCTACCAATAGCTTTCATTCTTGTCATCTGCAATCGAGTTATTCACACATTGATTTGGGCACCCCATCAACTTTGCAAAGCCATTATTTTAAGGCTCTGTTCAGACTTCTGTTTTTTATGACAGGTTTTAATGGAACCCCATTGCTTTAATGGGTTTTCTCTGGGTTCATGTATTTATGACGGCAAAAACATTGCAGCCATGAACTAGGCTGAGTCTGACCCATACCATAATAAACCACTTTACAAGATGAATCCGCTCCATACATCTCAATTCCTATTCTATATATTTTCTCTGCAACTTTGTATCTTGTTTGACATGAACTTTTCTAGTCTTGTATAACTCGGCGTTAGACTACTGCATTTAATCTCCCAACCGCACAGCGCTCACTAATAAAACTACATTGTAAAACCTTTATTTATTTTACTCTGAATAAAGCTCGGAGTGTATAAAACTTCCCCACTTATCTCGCTGCCACAGGAAACCACACACAAACACACACTCGTCCTCCTTATCGATCTGAAATGTATATATTCCCATCATGCCTCTGTGCTCGGCAACCCTGCCATGCCCTCACTTTTGATTGTACGGATGATGCTGAAGTGCACTGGGGTATTTACTGATCCAGTTATCTTGTTCTGTGACAGCCTGAATCAATCAATCAAGAGGCCAGCTCGCCGCATCCGTATTCCAGGGACGTCTCTGCACTTCGGGATACGACAAGATCACAGTGTTATCCGGCCAAATTTGATCAACAAATGCAGTTCCCCAGTGCCACGGCAATCTCAGATGAAGATGTTATTATGTGGAAGTCAGCAAAACGATAAAGACAGTACAGAAATGGATAAGTCTAGCTGGACCTCGCTGACAAGCTGCACACACGGAGAACAGACTGCAGGTTTTTTTACCTTCTTGCCAAATACCAGGCTCGAAGACAAAGAATTTCGATAATTTTTATACTGTAACATAGCATTTGTGTAGACTTAAAACACATTCATCATCTACAAAGCTATGGATGAAATGATGCAATGCCCGCTCTTCTTTTTAACTATAGGACTGAGGTGGAAGGCACCTGATTTTTCAGCTCTAGATTTAAAATTTAGAGGGGTTGTCTCACTACAAGGATTGCTTTTTATGTTAAAGATCTTGCAAAAACAAGTCACTTTGCAATATGTATCCACTAACAGTGTCCTACCTATTCCTAGATATCTACTCTTGTATGGGCTGCATCAGCTCCTCAGGTCGCTATAGCTACAGACCTGTTCGATCTCTCCCGATAGGCTGCCAGTGCTGGTCGCTATAGCTACACACCTGGTGTCCTCAGCAGCTCCTCACTGCAGGACAGTAGTAGCCGGTAAACACAGCGCAAAATTAAAAAAGAAGACGAGGTAAGATGAAGACGAGGTAAGATGGATCGATGTAGTGAGATAACCCCTTTAAACTGGTTATTGCTTCATGCCTCAGTTCGAACAGTATACTTATATATATTTATTGGACTGAATATGTGTAGATGATGATGCCATCTAGCATAAAATATTAGACGACTGCTTAGCCATTGCTTTATGTAACATCATCATTGGAAATTACAGTAGAGCTGCTAAAAAATGGCAATTACCCCATGATCCCCCTTTCTGTCCGTCCCAGTCTACAGACCAATTTATCATGGTATGTAGTTGGGAACTTATTGGTCATGAATGAACGCACAGACAGGAAAGCTTTTGAGAAAATTCCCTCTTGAATTTGGGCATACAGGCATTGTTCTATTAAACAAGAACAAGACAACTTGTTAAAGATACGACTTTAGGATAAGGAGACTGTCAGTGACCTTCCCCATCACCCCTTAAATAATGACAGTACAACCAGAACTACAGTAAAAAAAGGCTACAGCAGCTATTTATTAAGACTTCCAATAACAATATTTGAATTGTATACGAAAAATATGTACATATAAATAACCGGTGAACCCACAACCAATACTTTCCAAAGAAAGAAGGTCCTTGGAGGCAGCACATGCACCTTTTTAAGCACCAGTTAATTTAGGCTCCTACCGACAATGGACGTATGTGTAGGCCCTACTGAGGCTAGGGGGTTATGGAGCGGTCTCATAAACAGAGCCTGCTCCATAGGCGGCAGGTGCCAGCTAATTACTACACTATAAGCACCATTCCTCCCTCCAATTGTTCACCCCTGCAATGAGATCGCGAGCAGCCAATTGGTTATCTTGGCAACTGGAAGCCTAATGATGGTTTCCATAGCCAGCGTGATAAAAAAAAGGTGCATGTGTCCCAAAATGGTACAAATAAAAAGTACATTTCAGCCTAAAAAAGTGAGCTCTCACTTGGGTCCATAGGTGGAAAAATTTAGGAAACAGATAATGTTTGTATTTTTTTTTTAACCTCTTAATCCACCATGACATATTTGTATGTCATGGCAGTGTTAAGGGAGTATGGAGCAGGCTCACTTGCTGATCTCTCTACATATGTGGTGGGTGCCAGCTGTTACAGCTAACAACCGCCGCTAACAGCAGAGATCAGAGTGGACTCTGATCTCTGTTGCTTAACCCTTTAGACATCTCAGCGATCACGGCTGCAGCATTTAAATGAATGAGAAAAGGTGCTGTTGTAAGGTTAAACTTGTGTTGGGATGTTAACAGTAGTGGATTGCCATCGGAAACCATGGAGTGGGGTGGCCTGGTTGTGGCAAGGGAACAGGTAATAGTTCAGGCAGGCAGTTTGGGTCTGTGTATGTAGTGTGCTGTGATTCAGGATGAGCTGGGTAGCCAATCACCAAGCTCGGGGCAGAGCTGGGCTGAGGAGAAGGGGAGCCAGCTTGTGCAGAGGGGGAAGCTGCAGTTGGTGACAGAGGACAGGAGACAGTGACAGGAGAGAGAGAAGTGTGCCCCTCAGAGTTGCATTCTCTCATTCAGAGAGAATAGAAAGCCATGTCCTTGTATATAGTTGCAGAAAAAGTCCCCACTCAAGAGTCAGTGAGTGTCCGGAGGAAAGGCATCGATCTGGGGAGCAGTGAGAAGTTCAGCCTATCATAAGTATTTGAGGTAACATCTAAAAAGTATGGGTCTTCCTGCAAGAAGTCTGATGAATGGCCAAAGAGGTGACAAACCCTAAACTACAAATATGTTGACGCCCTGCATATTGAGCCTCATTTTCTGGCTTAGTGAATGGAACCCAAGTTGTGTTATGCTTTGAATTGCGGTAGGGCCAGTCTGGTTGGACCAGAATTCTTCCAGCGCTCCTGAAGAAACAAAAGAATCGCACAACCACAGAAAAGAAGAAAGGAGGATCAATGAATCATACACTTAAATTTTTTTTGTCAGAAAAACATGCTGGAGGTTGGTTGCGTGATTTTCTCACAATTGCCAGTTAAGTTTGGGTCCAGCCAATCTGGCATTACCCAATATCAAATTGCTACATTAAAGCTAAGGAACCCAAGCAGTACAAGTGTCCTATAACCTACCCTATTGTCAGGTGCCAGATAACTAGTAAATATTGCATCTGTCAAGCTTGTGATAAGGATATTACTACCTGGTAATGAAGACATTATGTAGCATGCTTTGAGATTTGTCTTGAGAGGAGATTTGTTACTATAATAAAGCAGTTTTTCTAGCCTCTTGTTGAACTATTATAGGCTGACACAGCATCCTGGGAGCTGTAGTTCCACAATAACCAGACAGCCACAGCCACAGGTTAGAGACCACTGCTATAGAAGAACAGTGTTCAGAATAAAAGTGTCATTACTTTGCTTTTAGCCAACACTCCTGGAAGCAATGTGCTCATTATCAGAATGCACATAGTAATATTACTTAAATCTATCTAAACCCTATGTCTGGATGTGACTTTATTCATAGAGTTAACATTTAATGCAGAGCCCCTGGCAGTCAGATGAAGCTGTTATTAGACATCTGTGAAAAGCAATAGGAAAGTTAATCTTGACTTTTGAGTCATGTTTGTGGTCATCTATACAGTATGAAGTCAGTTTGAAATTAATCCATGGAAAACTGTGGTCAAAATAGATTT
This sequence comes from Phyllomedusa bahiana, assembly GCA_025379985.1. Taxonomy (NCBI): domain Eukaryota; kingdom Metazoa; phylum Chordata; class Amphibia; order Anura; family Hylidae; genus Phyllomedusa; species Phyllomedusa bahiana. The sequence continues at coordinate 70,562 of JAODAL010006745.1, forward strand.
AGGGCAGGGGTGGTATGCAGAAGAAACATGTTCTCCAGCTTTTTCCATGGGAAATAAATAAAACATTGAAGCAGACAACTGTAACAATGCAGGCTGCCATATTTCTTTGCTCCTATGGTTCGAAAATTAATAGGAGATAACCTGAGCTTTGATTTCTTCCACCATCAACAAAAATGACGCGTGTAAAAGCGTTGAATAATACCACCATCCGTTAGACATTCTAGCCCCTGTACCGATTCAGGGCTGACCCACCCCAGCAACACAAGGAAGCATGGAGCTTCAACATGGTGTTTAGTGCCCAGGCTGTTGTTTTTCCTTGTCATTAGTTTCATAGATTACCTGCAACTTTGATCTCTTCCTCCAACACAAACTGTACAACACTGCCATGCATACAGTAGACAATGTATGTCTTGGTGGACCCAATATACTGCCCCTCTTTTCAATAATACACATATGGCGCTTCGTGGAATCTGAATTTCCATAATGTTTCGCCTTTCATTACTGGGTAGCTCTCCCTCTAGGACAGTGTTTCTCAACTCTAGTCCTCAAGACCCACCAACAGGTCATGTTTTCAGGATCTCCCACAGACAATAATTATATCACCTGTGTCAGGATCTCCAACAGAATGCATGGACAATAATTACATCACCTGTGCAATACGGAGGAAATCCTGAAAACTTGGCCTGTTGCTGGGTCTTGAGGACTGGAGTTGAGAAACACTGCTCTAGGAGGTCAACGTTGAGGGTAAGGAAAAAGGATAAAGGAAACAGGTAGATCAAAGGCCCATTAGTTGGATACCATCAAGAATTACTCCAAACATCAAGCAATTGAAAGAAGCGTGGTGAGAGCTAGCCTACAGAGTATTCAATTGTCGGACACGAATGGACAGAAGAAGAAGAATTTAGGATAAGAAATCAATTTCCGATGTCCATTCGACTCCTGCCAGCCGGTAAAATAAAGTGGTTGTAGAACTTCTGCAAGTGGCTGGACCACCACTGATCAAAAATGAATGGTCTATCCAAAACTAAGGCCACTGATGTTCATCTCCTAGAGAACCCCTTCAAATATGGATTCCCATTGAACTGTACAAGTAGAGCATCTTCATGGAAGTCCTATGATGTTGAGTGTTTCATGATCAAACATCCTATTCCGTGTCAGTACTTTGCGTCATTTCAGATAGGGGTTAAGGGACGTCAAGCTCACCACTTCATTCCTGCAGACACTACACTAAAGTGCGAATATCATATTCTGTCTTCAAGTCAGCAAATGCATTTTAAATCATTTTTTAATTAAAAGACATTTAATGGTTTAAGCTTATGTTACCCGTTGTCTCAAAAGCAAGGTAGGCCTATCATAAACTAATCATACCAATGATATTAAAATTGTTTATTGCCATTTTATGGATTTCACGACTCAAATTACAGGTTTTCCCAACTGTATGCAAAATGTGTAACTTAATCCCCCTGCAGTTTATTACAGAAACTGATATATGCTCTAATCTGACCTTTGTTTAAATAGCTTCATAACCACAGCAGAGGGAAAGCGTGTCTGTGACTGGCATCAAAACAGCCCAATCTGCTAAGTCTCTGACTCTCTTATAGTAAGTGGAAGAACTGGAGGGTCAGAGAGTGCCACTCCGGCTGTCCTGTCATCTTGTAATAAGCATGGGAAATATAGATACAGTGGCCAAATGGCCAGCAGACAAAACACCCACGCCAAATGACGTACTGTTTTTCCATACAACTCAGACAAAATGAAAACAACAAGGCCCGTTGCAAACAAAAACAAAATAACATTTCCCATAAGTACTCCAGACAGGCTGCAACGGGGGAATTTACACAAATAAGATGCTTTGGAGAGAAATTGCCAGAAAAGATTTAGCAAGCTGAAAGTATATTCTTTCTCCAGAGCTCTTTAGTGGAATACATTAATACATGTTGTTTTAACAGTATATATGCTGACATTATACCTTCACAAAAATACAGCTGTGGGTCATTTAAAAAGGTTGTCCCACTACAAGGATTGCTTTTTATGAAAAAAGTCACTTTGCAATATATGTCCATTAACAGTGTCCTACCTATTACTTGATATCCCCTCTTGTATGGGCTGCATCAGCTCCTCAGGTCCATAGCTACAGACCTGTTTGATCTATCCTGAAAGGCTGTCAGCACTGGTTGCTATAGCTACAGACCTGGCTTCTACTGCAGTCTAGTGGAAGCCAGTAAACGCCCCTGAATTCAAAGGGAAACCAAGAAAACAGGACTGAGGTAAGATGCAGCAAAGGGGTATCGCCAACATGTAAAATTTGGGTTGCGCCTGGCTGCACGCATGGCTCTTTCCATTCTCTACTATGCTCGGCTATATTAAGAACTCCCATGGAAATTAAATGAATGGAAAGAGCCAGGCGTGCAAGGCAAGCAGCCGGCCACAGGCTGGATATAGCATATTGAGAGTACCCTTTTAAGGTGACTTCTGCAATCAGCTGTCGTCTGAAAGTAAAGTGTTGAATTTCTCTGCAGCGCCAACACAGTGGAAATAAAGCATAGCATGGTGCCCACTAAAATCAGCGTGCCATCTGTAGAATTCATGGACAGTGCGGAGTCCTCCAGAGAGGAAGACACTCTTTTTAGCTGTTCTCTCAAAATAATTGATCAAAGTCCCAAACAAGTGATCTCTCCATTAACTCAGAATGACCTTAGATTATTTAATAGTGGGTTTTAGAAACCAGATAACCCATCTAAAGAGTTAAGGATTAACATATATTTTAATTATTATATCTTAATATCTTTCAAAATTTGGAGGGAGATGCTGACAAAGGATATAAATGCAACATATTGCTATAGTATCTCATGTGGATCTGACCCTCAGCATAGTATAACTGTGTTGTAAAAACTACAAAGAGCAGTGAGAGACACAGAGGAGATGGGAAGAGTCATGACTCAGACTAAATGGCAACTCTAAGTGATATAATGACTGCAGTGACCACTACTGTATCCTCCCATGTACAAGAGGAAGAAGAGTTCAGAAACATACCTGGCTGAAGTAGGAAGAAAACAAGGAAAGTTCCCAATATGTCTACATTTTGTTTTGTTTTTTTTTTTAAAAAGGCTCAACTGCTCAAATTCTACATAAATTTTCACACCTGTAGTTCAGATCCACATTTATATACATATTTATTTTAAAGAGCCCCCTGATTATTCTGTGGATCTGTAAACATCCCAACCAGCCATTGGTGACCATTATTGTCAATTGGTGCCTTCCAACCTTTGGTAGTTTTGCAACAGCTGAAGGTCAACTCCCAACCTACCCTGACAACCGCATGCTGGGAGTTGTAGTTTCACAACAGCTGGAGACCTACAGGTCAGGGGCCACTGTTCTAAATATTTGAAAACAAAGCTCCCCACCCTTCTATTGTTTTCCATTTTATTCCCTTCCACTTTTTATTACTTGTGATCCTGTTAATAACAGTGTACAGTGCAGTCTTGATGTTATTTTGTACACAAGCTGCTATTTTCCGGGATCCTGGCAGAGGTCCCAGAGCACTGGTCTCCAGGTGCTTTTAACTATTCCGGTTTAACTGCTGAGGATTTACAAGAGCATGCACTAACAGGTGCAATATCACAAGGTACTATATGTTTATCTGTATTCATTGTCTTGCCTTGTTTATTTTGTTCATATTCCCATGTTTTAGTTGTTTATTGCTGAGCTGATTTACATGTACATATTGCATATAATTAAAAGGTTAATGCAAAAAAAAAAATAAAAAAAAGATAAACTGAACCTATCACTTTGTAAAGTAGGACAACACAATAAAGGTGGATTCACATGCAGCAGTCACATCATGACCAACCAAAATGGCACTAACTGTCGGTGGGGTCTTCAAGATAGCTTCTGTTTCAAGCAGTTTTTGAAGCAGAAAACCAAAATGATATGCAACATGACTGCAACGTATGAACTTGGCCTAACTAACACTAGAAGGAGTGTTCCAAAATATTAAAATGCTTGTTAGTTGTTTGGGGATTAACTTTTAGACCTGCTTGTTCCAACGACGCTGACGTTCCCGAAGCACCCACTGATGTCGCCACAATCGATGTTCACATGACGCTGCAGCAAATTACAAGACTCAGTGGTCATGTGCCGTATATACAGTAAGAGACTGCAGAGGCATGTGTATAGCTGCAGGGTGAGGCAAAGATCGAACATGACGTCTTCAGCCGGTTTCTCAAGGGTCGGCAGTGACACTGAAACGAGCTGGTTTAAAAGGCTAGGATTTTTTTCCTCTATTTTCTATCATCTCCTAATAACAATTTAAAACTTTTGGAATGTCCCTTAAAGACTTAAAGGGCATGTATGGCGACCCAAAAATGTAATTGGCTAGCCCATTTTTCATTTAGCTGTTTTTTGTGCTAATTTGTACTTTTCTGTACCGTATGTATCCTCCCTTCTTTACAGTCAAACAGCAACACTTCTTGTTTGAAAATTATTTGCCTATGCCCAATGAAACTACAAGCCCCAGATGCCTTTGTTATGCTTTGTCTGTCTTCCTCCCTCCCAGCCTCAGTCTCGGCGCACAACCATTTCTGCCCTAATGTTGAAGGTCTTAGAAGTTTCAAAAACTGCCCTGGAAAACCAACAAACCTTTATGGTCACATCTAGCAGTTGCCATACATATTACAGGGGTTGTCCAATATATTTTTATTAAATATAATATAATTTGTGCACTAATAAAATTAGAAAAAAAAAATACTCCCCTCCACCTTTCTTCCAGCACTGCCACTAACCACCGTCTCCTCCAGTTCTTCTGTATACTTCTGGCTGCTGCGGTCAGCTTGAGACCGTTGCAGCCACTAATTGACTGCTATAACCGGACCTCTAGTTTCGAAGCATGCTGCAGTAGTCTCGAGCTGCTTGCAGCAGCCAGAAGTACAAAGAAGAACTAGAGGAGATGGCGGACAACATCCACTGGAACCAAGGTAGAGGGGAGGTGAGCATAGGTTTATTTTATTAGTGCACCAGCAGCCTCTTTCTACTTAATAAAAAATATACCAGACAATCTCTTTAAATAAATGACGAGAAAAATGCCTGTAGCAGAATCCTTCAGCACTGGTTTACCTTCTCTGGGAGCAAAGGATAGAGCATGATGAAATCTAGCATGCATAACTCTTTCTGCCAAATGGTGTCTGGGTAGAGTCAGCCAATCCCAAATTTGGCCAAGTTATGGCTAATATGTATGGGCACCTTCACTTACCCAAACTCTGTTTACCCACATTAAGAAAGAGGTCAGAATGACAAAGAAATGTTTTGAAATTATGCTAATCAGTCTAAAGTCCTTAGACTCAGACTATTTTGGATCCTTAGTACAATAAAAATTGTCAGAACATAGGCAAGCAGAAAAAAAGGAAACTGTTGGTTAAGACAAGTCAACCTATTTAAAAATGGCATTGGTAGCCGAACCATTCCTAGGGAAGAGATGTTATTTTATATAGAATATCTATGTGTAGAGAGGCAGGAATATGGGAACTTAACTGGAAATGCGCGTCATATGATGATCACTTTCTCACCCGGAAGTGGCAATGTCTTCCACTTAAAAATACAAGAACTCAGAGACCTCAATCATTTGGGATGGACACAAATATTCCCAGTTCAAGCTGAGAACTTTCAAATTGCTTTCCCACAGAGAACAGCTTATTCATTATTTTCTTAAATGAAGTCGTCTATGTAAACCATTCAGTGAAATGTACTGGTTTCCGAACCTTCTAGAAATGAAAATCTTCCCTAAGCCAAGTCTAACATGGCCAGCTGTTGTATAAACAGTCATGATTACTTTGCGAGAATCGATCTTATTCCTTGGGGTGAATGGCTGAATGTAAAGCTGTCATAAAACATATCTAAGATAAATAGATAAGACAGGTAAGGCAAATAAATAAGGAGATAAAAACAAAACCATGCTGTTCTACACCCCACAACTCATTGCTGAATTCATAAAAACATTGGGAGTTACACTGGTAAAACTTGCCAGACAAGTTTGTTCAACAAAAGGCTGTGAGCGGCTTCCTGAAAGGTGTGAACATGGGCACAATGTATATTATCGCCTAACACTGTGACAGTGGAAGATGCAACAGCCTCAAAGAGAGCATTTTACAAAATGTAGGAATAATGTAGACAGTTTCAAGCAACAATAATTGGTTCAAGCCAATAAGGTCTACCCACTGCTTTCAGCAACCTAAATGTATGATTTAAGGCATCTACAGTTGTCTTCTAAAAGCTGAAGAAAATATAACACTGATGTCCACTATGAAAACCTCCACTTGTTGTTAAATGATGATGCTGAAAAACACTGCATGATATAATGAGTTTAAAAGCAATTTTGAATGTTGGCAAATGGATGGTCCTCCATAGGGGCCATAAGTTAATACATACCGCTCCACAAACCTAGCCTTACAAACCTACACCACTAAATTTCAGGAAAGTTTATACAGGTTTCATGCACTGGTTTATAAAAGCTGAACAATTTTCCTTAGGGCGTGTCCCCATGGCACAGGTTTTATGCCGGTTTTTCAGCCGGCTTGCGGTTTTTCAGACCGCTTGAAAAACCGGCCAAAAATGAGCACAATTGTGCTCTATGGAAAACCCGTGCAGCAGTCCCCACTGCACGGGTTGTCCGTCCGGCCGCAAAACATTGTGGAAGCACAATCTTCCGTCCGGTTTACGGACGGCATCTGTGCTTCTTAATGTGAAGGGGGAGGGCTTTTCTCCGCTCATCGCGGAGAAAAGCCGTCCCCCCGCAGCCGTAGGGACGGCCGCAAAACAGGCCAAATACTGGCCGGCAAACCGACTGGTATTTGTCCTGTGCAGTGGGAACGTGCCCTTATTCTGCAACCAACTGTTTTTTTCCTTTGTTTTTCTTCTAGTGGAGAATATCTTTGTACTATGCCACTTTAGAGAGCACCACATTTTATATGGCTCTGTACTACATCTGCTTACGCACAGCTTCTATGCAGAAGGCTTTGCCATGAGGCATTACCTACTTTTAGAGCAGAGTTCTTGTCTTTCACATATTAACAGAATATGTCATAATTGTCTGATTGGTATCTCTAAGACCTGCACCTATCTTAAGAACGGGAGTCCTTTTACCACTGTCCTTGCTTGTGCCGCAGCTGCATAAAACAGGGAGGTAGCCGCACATACATGGCTCTCTCCACTTATTTCAATGGAAATTCCAAGTAAAGACTAGTAAGGGTGTTTGGCTGTACTCAGAACTCCCATTGAAATGACTGGAGAGAGCCACACATGCATGGCCATCTCTTTGTTCTGTGTGGCACAAGGAGGGGAAGGGCCTCCCTATTCTCATGATAAGTGCAGGTCTCCTAGGCTCCTACACTATCGGACATTTCTGGCATTTCCTGTCACTATACCATGAATACCTGGCTTACTCCGACCATACCTCACCAACGTGTTAGCTTGACCTAGGATATCTCTCTTGGTAACCCAAAGCTCATTCAGTTCATACCTATAAACATCTAGAATTTCACTATCGTCTATAGGCTTAAATACTCTCATTCTTAACCTTTCAGATTCATAACATTTGTTCTTGACTGCCCTATGGCTATAGCATGTCCTATCATTACCCAAAGTTCTCATGTTCTATTCAATGAGCAATCCCTGATGACAATATCTTAGCATCTCCAATTTCTCACACATGAAGGTGATTACTGGATCATCCTCTCGATCAAGCTTCATATACAGGCCCAACATCAGTTTTCCAGGGTGTAGTGTAAAAATCTCTTTAGCTTCCAGACTATCTATATATGTTTTAGTATATGCTCACCAGATTCAGCAGAGTTAACTGGCATAGTAATAGTCCCAAAGGTATCCTCTGGTGCACGGCAAGGTGTCCCATCAGACCTCGGCTATAGTCTTCAATAAATCCAGTATAATATTATAGCACTGCAACAATGAAAAACTTTTACTCTATTCACAATTCTACGAGTAAGAGCAATGCTACTCGAAACGCGTCAGAGGATGAGAGCCATACATTTTTAACATGTTGTGAATAAAGTATATGTTTTTAATGGTTGCCGTGCTGGAGGATATAATATTATACATGTTTTAAAGAGAATCTGTTGCCAATTTTCTTTTTACTTATTAAATCAAGACCCTGATCCATATTCTTTTCTTCTTAGCCATTTTTATTTTCTGATTGTAGATTTCTCAATTCAGTCATCTATATATCATTGTGGGGACAGTATTCTTGTCTGCACTCCTTTAACGGCAGTCAGAGAGATGCTTTACAGTAGTTTCATGCACATAGGAGACTTAAGACTGACTAAGTCCCACTGACTTCTATAGGAGAGTTTTCTAGTCCTGCTCTGTGACCTGGGAAGAAGTCAGTGTGTAGGGAGTGGGAGACAACTGTTACAAGGCCTATTGTGACTGGTGGATCCTGTGTTATCTACACACAATGGTGTCTCCTTTCAATGTAATCCTTCTTGAACTGATCATGAGCAGACTACTGAAAATCTCTCTCTATAGAACAGGAAGTATCAGAATATTATTAGACCTAGTGGCCAAAGTGAAAACTGCAGGACTTAAAGATTATTAAAAAAATATTGAAAGTGATACGGAAAATAAAAAAAATAAAAAACATAACCAAAAATTCTTTAAAAATGTGTTTAAACAGAAAAACGAGAGTTAAACAATAATTCATTTTTGATGATACATTCCCTTTAATTTAAATGGACTATTACAACACCCTCTTCTGATGTACTCCTATGATAAAGACTGGTATGACTCTTATATGTTATGACGCTCATATGATGCAAATCTTTCAGTCCCCAAATGCTATTAATCCATAAATGATGGAAACCCTACTGCAGATTTACTAGTCATCATACTCTAGATTCTAGTTCAGTTCTTAGAAACAAGTAAGATTCGGTAGACACGATTGCCTGTTTGGGGTATCCAGCCTCTAGATCTTTATATAGAAGGTAAATGGCCAATATGGGCCTCATCTCCGCTGGCCTTGTTTAAGAAATAAAGACTGAAGAAAACACATACGTGTTGCCTTTAATTCTGAACCTTCCATGAGATCTACTAACAAAAGAAAACATCTTGCTTGAACTCTGGAGGACGGTTTTATCATCGTAGCTTGTACACAACAGTGAATTTCTGTCAACTGCACTTTGCCTAACACAATTCCTGTGTTATGCCTGGCAGTAAGTGGACGAATCTAACTCAGCATCAACTAAGCAATTCTGTTAACATTTGCCCCCGAGCGTCTCTCTCTTTGTCCAGTCCCTGTCTTCCAACAGATGTCATCCAAGTCTAATCAAGCATAAAATAGTCATAAATATTCCTTTCTGGTAGATTTCACATTTGTATGTCATGCAGGGACATGATATTTTACTACTACCTCTGGGGAGTACCTAATGTAGAAAACAGTTACTTGTACCAAGAGGCTTGTCTCGCAGCAAAAAGCAGGCAGTCTTCGCTCTTGATAGACTTCAAAAAGACACAAGACCATTGGTATTATGATGTTTTCTTTGTTTGATGCCCCCCCACCTTACCCTTCCAGACATATCAAGGATTCACGTCTCAACAAAGACCAATTTTAGTGCGCAGCATAGAAAATAATAACAATAAAAATGCTGTAAGGCTTAGTTTTCCACCCCAACAACAGTGTCAGTCACATGAAGTGTTTAGTGTGAAAAGACGGAAATAAAAAAAAACAAAAAAAACCTCAGGCCATAATTAAGGAATTTTTTTGTAAATGCCTGCAAGACCAGTGTATTTTATAAAACGTAACACAGATATTCTATCTAATTTTTGAAATGGCACAAATATGATTGAGATCGGCAAAAAAAAAAAAATTTGGAAAAAAATATTTCTTCAAGCGACGATATCACATTTAGTTAAAACAATAAGATGGATTCAGGGTATGAATTTATTCTTAACACTAATTTAACATTTGTACGTGAAAGAGGTGATCGCTGAATGAATCCAGTTAGAGCACACAGCTTCATAACCAACAGAGTGTGAAGAAAGGGTGCAGGGGAAGGAGAGGTTAAGAGGCAATTAATTCTGACTACTTAGTAAAAAGAGCTATTTCAATGCATTCACATCTATATTTACACTGTTTTGGGGGAAGTAAAATTAGGTCATTAATCACTGCAGAAATCAAAGATACATAGGCATATGCATCTGGTTCAAGAGCGATTTCCCTTTAATTTCTAACATATCAGCCAATACAACCTGGTGTGGACAATGATCAAATGCAGTTGAGTTATACTTGAAGAAAATACAGGAAAGGAATATACCCTGCAACATACATAGGTTTTGATGTAGGCGATGATGGAAATTCTAGTCTAGCAACAAAAATGTGGTGTATCTGGGTTTCTCTGCTTGATGGGCCACATAGGACAGCATCATTACCATAAATAGATACCAGGGGGTATAAATTCAAAGAAGAACGGACCTTATACTGGATATGATGTTAAAGACCTTTCAGTCTTCTTTGGTGAAAAATCCTTACAGCTAATAGCTCTCGCTCGGTATGTGGCAGATGAGTGCACCATGTCAGCTTGATAAAGGTCTCCAATGTAATAGTCCGAAATGATGCTATCTACATGCAACGGTATAATAGTTGGAATAAAAGAGATAAATTAAAGTATGCAGATTGGAGTACCTGCTGTCTTTTAATTAACTGTAATTTTCACGATCAACCATTTATGGTATAGCCTGCAGATATGAAGTACCCCAGTAAGCACTGCATAAAGACAACATTTATGGTATATCCTGCAGATATGAAATACCCCGGTATCATTGAACAGAAACAACATTTATGTAAGAGAAGCAGTGCCCAATAACATCTTGATATGAGTCTTTATGATGGAATTACATTTCCTGAGTGTAATTTTGTGAGTGTATGGACAGGTCCAAAAAGTCACAAAACAGTCCAAATGTTAATTTCCAGGAAGAACAAAAAAACGAATTAGAATCCAATACTGTCTATAGGGTCAGTTCATCCCTCAATTTATTTTTTTTTGTGATGTTTTTAACATGATATATTAAAAGTTATATTTTATATTGGGGTTCTTTTGTTCAACTGTGACTTTTTTGCTACACCCTAATTCTATTGTTTATGAGTCAGTGAAGGTAAAACAGGGTCAGTTCATGGTTGTCACCCTAGGAATAATATTTATTTGCACTGGCTTTTAAGAGTTTCCAAACAATTGGAGACTTGTATTCGTCATACTACAGCCGATCAAGGGTTTAGTACCAGCCTAGTTTTACCATATTTTATATCTCATCCCATTTTGAACCAAATTACGCATAGACAGTATACATTTTAAGGGCATGTCCCCACGGCACGGGTTTTCGGCCGGTTTTTCAGCCAGTTTGCGGTTTTTCAGATCGCCTGAAAAACCGGCCGAAAATGAGTACAATTGTGCTCTATGGAAAACCCGTGCAGCAGTCCCCACTGGACGGATTTTCCACCCGGCGGTTTTGCCGCCGGCAAAACATTGAACAAGCACCATCTTCCGTCCGGTTTTCAGACCGAATATGTGCTTCTCAATGTGAGGGGGGAGGGCTCTTCTCCACTCATCGCGGAGACAAGCCGCCCCCCCCCCTGCCCCGCAGCCGTGGGGACGGGCGCAAAACAGGCGAACCGGCCGGTATTTGTCCTATGCCGTGGGGATGCGTCCTAAGGCTTAACCTATAATTCCTTTGTAGTCCGCTTTAGACATCAAGGGCGATATGTATGAAACCTGGCGCCAACTCGCAAGTTTTAAATCGCTTTAGATAAGCGTGTATGAAAGTCACAGCAAAAAATCCAAGAACGAGAAGAAGCATCCCAGATGAAGACCTGGTTATAGGTCAAAACGTTGCACTGCACTTTATGACGGAATAAAAGTTTTTTCACTTTTGGATATGAGCATGTCCCTACTGCACGGGTTTTCTGCTCATTTTCGGCCGGTTTTTCAGACGGTCTGCAAAACCGCAAACCGGCCGAAAATGAGCAGAACTGGGCTCTACAGAAAACCCGTGCAGCAGTCCCCACCGCACGGGTTTTCCGCCTGGCGGTTTTTCTGTCCGCGGGCCGCCCGCAAAGCATTCTGCAAGCACATTCTTCTGTCCGGTTTTCGGACAGAATATGTGCTTGTGAATGTGAAGAAGGGGGAGGGCTTTTCTCCGCTCATCGCGGATAAAAGCCACCCCCCCCCCCGGACAAATAATAAACCGACCGGCATTTGTCCCTTGCCGTTGTCAAAGCATCCTAATACACCATGGATTCTGCTTCTCTTTCTTGGACTTTTTGTTGTAATATTCTTTACCCTGTAGGTTCAGGGGTGAGAAGCTGTTAGATACATTACTAATTTTTTTGTGGTGGTTTTTGTGCTGTTAGTACTTTTTTTGATTTTTGGAGTATGTATGAAAGTGTCTCACAGAACTTTATACATGAGTCCCGTTCAACGGCAAAATTTGTCTTACCCATACCACTTTTTATAGATAAATTGGTATTGATTTGTCCGACAATTGTGAGCTAAAATGTCTTGCATTGGTACATTTTACGCCAAACTCTGGTGGCACCATTTTACGCCAAACTCTGGTGACACGTCCCCGCAAACTTGGCACATTCAAAAGTGTCATGTCTGGTGCAGAATGTGCCAAGTTTGTTCATACATCTATAAAACAGGGCTACAACAGATTTTTGGCCGCAAAGCATGCCAGAAAACTGGTGTAGCCCCATTCATACACCTCGCCCTAAGTCTTTAATTCATTCCTCTGTGGAGTAAACTTGAGGTATAAAAAAATGACAGGAATGCATTTGACACACAATTCTATTTTGTCTACTATAAAACCACCCATCACATTACATCTTCTACGTAGTGTAGTATATTGTAGACTAATACAGTTTAGAGAGCACCGTGTAGACGTGCACTTCAAGACATTCAATTATGGCACCCTTAAGCCTTGCTACAGCTTGAGGGGACTGTCTAGCACTGCGTAACCATCCCCTCAGGCAGTGACTGGGTTAATCCTGAGAGACATTTAGATAAATAGAAGACATGAGGTCCCCGGGACCGTTCAGTAGGCTCCCTCACCATATTATGACAGAAAACTCTTTAAGTACCATTTTCAGATGTTAAATCATCGTTCCTGCAGCACGTATTCTTCAGGCTCCCACGGGAACAATATCTAAAGACAGCGTGCTAACAAATTCAATCCAGTAAACAGGCTCTCTCGCTTGCTTGCGCTTGTTGTCTAGTACCTTTGTGTTACAGTTCCCAGTTCTGTCATCCATTCTGTGTCTCGGCTTTGATGATAAAGACTGAATGAGTGTTGTCATCTATTATACAGAGTGTACATGGAAAATTATAAATAAAAAATAGAAGTCACTTCTCACTACACTGTTTTTGCATTAGAAACGTAGCTTCTCCGTTACCTCCGTAGACCCTACAGATCCCACAGTGAAGGGAATATTGAAATTTTAATATTATGGCTCTAAGACAGCAAGAAGAACACAATGGATGAGTGCAAGTAGTAGATAAAACTTTCACTGGACCTGTTTGTTCTCACAACAGCTTCCTCTACCACAGCGGTTCTCAACCTGTGGGTCGCAACCCCGGCGGGGGTCGAACGACAAAAACACAGGGGTCGCCGGCCGGCCGGAGAGCTGCGGGGGGCGCCGTCAGGACAGAGAGCTGGGTGCTGCGGACTTGCGGAGGAGCGCTGTGGGCGCCACACTATGCAAGCAGCTGCAGGGAGGGGCGCGGCAGCGGCGCCGTTTGAATTACTGAGGGGAGGGGGAGATGTGGGCGCCGTTACTCTCCGCATTGGTGGCTCAGAGAGCCGCTCCTGTGAGCGGCGCTGCGGCGAGCACGGACTTACGTCCCACCGTCCTTGTGGGCGGTGCGTGCATCACACTATGTATCCAAGCATCTGGAACAGCCCTGCCGTACTCAGTGCAGGGAGAACGCTGATACTGCACAGCAGGGCTGTTCCTGACTGCAAGGTAATTTAGTGTAAAACATACACACACACCCATAGCATCATGCAATGTCTGTGTGTGGTACAAGTAATATGTTATTAACCTTTTACTTGTACCACAAACAGCCATCACATGATATACACAGGGGGGGCTGTGAGGGGCACATGAGGGGGTCACAGATGTAACCCCCTCATGTGCCAATCACAGCCGCTCCCCCACCCTCAACTCCCTCCCCCCCAGACAAGGTTATATCTATGTAACGGCTCTGAGTGGTACCTGTATATGTATGTGACATGTAGAGGTACCGCTCAGAGGCGTCACACATATGAACCCCCCCCATGTCCCCTGTATAAGGTTACATCTATGTAACGGCTCTGAGTGGTACCTTTATATGTATGTGACATGTAGAGATACCGTTCAGAGGCGTCACACATATGGAACCCCTCATGTAGCAAAATTACAGTTTTGAAGTAGCCATCAAAATTATTTTTTGGTTTGGGGTCACCGCAACATAAGGAACCATATTGCGGAGTCACGGCATTAGAAAGGTTGAGAACCACTGCTCTACCAGAAGAAATGACCATCACTACCCACACTAAAATATATCTTACCTGGGCTCTACAATAGATGTGATTATTGATGTGTATCATGACTTGGAAACACATGGCGACATGTATGAACGTTACATAGTTGAAAAAAGACAGGTGTCCATCAAGTTCAACCAAGGGTGGGGAAAAAGTGGGTGAAGGGAGGGAGACAAGGACATTATGCCCAGCCTCACCACTGGTGAATGCCCTGAAACCCACAAGGCAAGAACCAATCTGCTCCAGGGGAGACCCCATCTCTGACCCCAAGAGCCGCCAACAGAGAGGATCCAGAATTTTACACGGCTACATACATATTAATATTCTTTAGTTTCAGGTAGTTATCTAACTGTTCCTGCTGTGACCAGCTCCTCAGGCAGGTTATTCCATAAATTTACAGTTCTCACAGTGAAGAACGCTTTTCTCCTCTGGAGACTGAATCCTTTTTTCGCTAGCCGAAGGAAACGTCCCCTTGTCTTTTAATGGGGCTTTACATGAAATAATTTTTCCCCATACTTTTTGTAGGGACCATTTATATATTTATATAAATTAATCATGTCCCCCCGAAGCTGTCTTGTCTCAGGACTAAATAAGTTCAATTCTACCAACCTCTCCTCATAACTAAGACGTTCCCTTTTTAACCAGGTGCACTCCAGTGCATCCGTGGCACTTTGTAATGTGCCTGTGATCGGGGGGCATGTGGGAGGCGTGTTACACTCCACCCGTACAAAGCTACACATTTATAGTTTTAGTACGGCAAATCCAGGCGCATTACTGCTGGAACAGGTAGACCACTTTAAAAGTGGTTTACCTGAGCTAGAATTGTCGCTTAGAAGCTAGAAAGAGCTAAATCTATGACCCGGAGTAGAACAGGTTCATAGATTCAGGCACATTCTACGCTAGTAATGCACACAAAAAAATAGCACCTGGGCGGCAAAAATCATACATGTCGTCCAAGGTGTCCAAAACAAAAATAATTCTGAAAAAAGCTCTATAGGCTGTGTTGCATGAACATCTCTCAGTAGTGCAGCTTTAATCTCTGACCTATAATTTCAAGTGGTCGTATATTAAAATGTCTCAATAGGAGCTGGGTGCCCTAAAACACATGACCCTTATGCGCCCGATAATTCAGCCTTGGATTTGGAGAACCAAAGTCTGAGGACCACTCACGTACACCCACAATAGCTGTGGACAATAGCTACATGTATTCGAGTTTAGGTTGGCCGTGCATGTGCTTTCAACGAGGAATGCAGATGATCAATCTTACGTTGGATCATTTGTACAAATGGTCCCACCATCAACATACCAGAGTATCAGTTCAAGTATGTATTTAAAAAAAAAAAAGGGAAGCCAACACAGAGTGTGCTTGTACAAAGTGGCAAATGATTATAATTGCCTATAGTCGGCCAATCATTCTTTACCATCTAGTTTCAGCTATAAAAAAGTAATGGCCATCAGTCAAAATGATCAAAACCAGCCAACTTGGCCAACCTTCATCTAATTTCTAAGGCCAAGTGAGATAAAATGCAGAGAGGTTAATTGGCTCCTTATAATTCTGGCCAAGGTGGGTGCCTCATAAACGAAAATTAGACTGTGAACACCAGAAACCAAATATAAATGAATATATTGTAATATTTTACAGTGATAAATATACATAATTTCTGGCCTATAATGCCACTTTTTCTAGGCCTGTAGATGTCAGTACGACATTTAAAGAATGAGCCAAAGCTTTGTAGTGAGTCTGGAAGCCTGTTCTTTGTCCCAACAAGAGATATATTTGTATTCTCCTACAACTTGCACTTTATCAGCCATTTACTGCACAACACTGACCACATCCGCAAAGAGAGATCATAGGGTGTGATAGTGCATGAACTATCCACTTCTCACACTGCCTCTGACTCATGGCACAGGCATCTCCCCCAGCCCTGCTACACCAACTATTAGGCAATTACTGTTCTAAAAAATATTAATTAGCTGAAACAACGTAAGCAGACAGATAAACAAGCAACTGGCATAAGTATATTCTGCTCAGCCAAGAAAAATATATTGCTGTACTGAAATGTAAGAAAGGATAAGGCTAGGTCCACACAGCAAAGTAAAAAGCTGTCCAAAATCCGACAACATTTTCACTTTGCTGGACCGCACCGCATCGCCGTTTTTTTTTTGTGCAAAAAATGGCAGTTAGATTTTGGATCTGGCCCAGTACATCGGGGCTGCGGGAATCCGATATCGGTCCCACGGAATATAGGACACGTTCTATATTCCACCGTTTGGTTTTTGAATTAGGAAAACCTCAGTAAAAAATCTGTGCTGTGGAGACTACAGAGCAGATTTTCTATTGAGGTCTACACAGCACTGGTTACGGTCCGTTTTTACAGCGGATTCCAAATACCAAATCCGCTGAAAAAAACAACCAAAATCCTGTGCTGAGTAGACCTAAGGCCTAAGGCTAGATCTACACAGCACAGGATTTTGGTCGTTTTCCAGTGGATTCAGTATTTTGATTCCACTGAAAAACCGACCGTAGCCTGTTATGTGTAGCCCTCAATAGAAAATCTGTGCAGTAGTCTACACAGCATGGATTTTCTACTGTGGGATTTCTAAACCACCGGCCCTCCGTTGGAAGATTGAATATTTTCTAACTTCCAGCGGATTCCAGTACAGTCAATGTATTGGGCCGTTGGGAAATCCGAAAGCAGACCACGGTTTTTAGCGCAAACCCGCACCAAAAACCACGGCCCAGTGATGTTGGTCGGCATTTTAACATTTACTGTATAGACATAGCCTAAAGGTGTATCTTTTGGCATTAAAAATAAAGCGTCAAAAAACACATCAAAGTGATTTGTACTGAAAATAAAAATGCAGCAACACAAGATTTCGGTATATATCCCTATAAAAAAAATTCTTTGCCACTCAGGAGCCTATGAAAGCTGAGTGTAATAGTAGCAGCAATAATGGTTGCCAAATAGTTCCTCTGGT
This sequence comes from Phyllomedusa bahiana, assembly GCA_025379985.1. Taxonomy (NCBI): domain Eukaryota; kingdom Metazoa; phylum Chordata; class Amphibia; order Anura; family Hylidae; genus Phyllomedusa; species Phyllomedusa bahiana. The sequence continues at coordinate 88,118 of JAODAL010006745.1, forward strand.
TTTCCAAGAAAATATGAAGAAATGGCTGAATATTTTACCCAAAAGACCTAAACTACATTTGTATTTCAACACGTAAAGGAAACGTCTAACCCGTTTTTGATTACATTTATAGTACATCTTGATAGTGGGTGGAGCTCTGTTTTAGTTATCAAGAGCTATATATTTCCTGCGACCTATTGTTTCATAATAAAATTCTAGCTGCCTGGAGTCACCTCTAGGTGGAGCTTAGGCGCTTGTTGCGTACTATTTATATACTGAACTGAATACTAACACAGTATGCAGTAAGCTCCCCTTAGTGGTGACTGCAGGCAGCCAGAAATTTATTAGGTAACAATATTAAAGTAGTAACTGGCCCATCAACTCTCCAATTTGAGGTATAGTTAGTAGATGCAATGCTAACCTACAGCCAATAGTGTAATACTAAGGATAGACCACGTGCTCCTATAGCACCCCTGAAAAGAGGGTGACCAGACTATGTTGGCCTCATCCCTTATTTTAATAGATGGTGAGTAACTATGTGATCCCCTCTATACAGATATTTAAGTGTTAAAAAACAAGGGTGAAGAACATCATCCCAAGAAAATGAGATGAGGCAAACAAGCCTTAAGTCCTTCTATCTTAAGTATCTTAAGTGGTAAACACAGTGAAAAGAGTGAGAAAAGAGTATTTTGTTTAGACTTTTTGGCAGTCTTTTTTTTTTTTTTTTTTTTAATTCCGGCAGTCCTTTGCAATTAAAAATTACATATAAAATCTTGTCCTATCCTAGCTGTAGTTACTTAAGAGATACAACTTCTGAATGGCAGAGCAGACTCACCTCAGTTTACTGCAGTCGCTGCCTATCATTCTGTAGACTCAAATGTTGTCTCTATGTAGTTACAAATAGTAGGTAATGTCAATGATTGTTCCATTCTTTGAACAGGGATAGATAAGATTAGGACAATGAAAAGAACAGTATTTTAAAGTATAAGGAAAGTGGTTTCTTCACACTTACCAGGTAATTGCTAATAATATTTATACTTCTAAAGCCAGAGAAGACCAGAAAGAAGGGCCATCAAGTAATCCTCTCACTGCTGTGCTATCAGGGCTCAGAGGGGAAGTCACAGAGAACAATGTAGATGGGAAATTAAAAAAAAAAAATTCTATAAAAAAAACAAACAACCACCCAACTTAAAAAAAAAATCCATATAATAGTTGCATAATGTTGTCAATATGTGAAAATAAAGATTTTGATGATAGTGTCCCTTTTATCTCTAAAGCGATATATGCCCCTGTCTGGGGCACTATATAGGGTATTACTGTTAGCACGGTGGGATTTCAAGCTGTTGTCCATTCACTTAAATGAGTACATCTGCAGATATAGGGGAGATACAATCAAGTTACTTCATGCTGAAAAAACACAAACTTGCAATATCTGGTCACTGGGGTCACCTGGAAAAGAAGACTAAAAATTTAACGATTCAAATTCATATACCCTCCACCTATACTGTTTTTTTTTGCAGATTACATTTTAAATGCTGATGGGCTTGAGCTGTGAATACCATGCTAATACACAAAATAAGAAATATGGCATCAATATTCATTTTTAATAATTTACAATTAAAATCTGACCAAAAGTAACAACAAATAATAATAATAATAATCCTTTTACTGATCTTATATTGATTCAGAGCTTAACTAATGTCTTCTTCTCCATTCACAGCTAAAGCAAAGCTTCGGCTGGTTCATTCATAGAATTTGTAAGTGATCTAATAGCTTAGTCAGAACTTCCAACAGTTGATCACTATTTAGGGTCATTTTTAAGACCCATCCCTAATTTTTTTTAAGTTGTCCATAAAACATCCCAGAAATGCCCTCTCTAGGGCCCATTTACATCTAATCTGAGGTCTGTTTTGTGGGACAATTCCATGAAAAATGGCAAGGTTGTGAGCTATGACTTAGCTGTAACTATGTAAGTCTTGAGCTGACATAATGCATTATGCCCGGGCAAAAGGAATCCTACAGTGTGTGTCTAAAGAGCGGATAATTAAGAAGTAAAACGGACTCATGGGACTTCCAGCAATCAGCTGTATTGTGTGAGGGAGCCTACCTGAAGCGCCACCACAGTTCAGATGTAGCATTATACAGATCTCATTTAAACCAACAGACCTGTGTAATGTGTAAGGGGATTCAAATGGCAGTAAAATCCCAGAAATATCAGGTTGTGTTAATTTGCCATATTTGAGATTGGATGTTTTTACCAATGTTTTGTTCATTTGGGGTCCTGTTCACAACTCTAGCCTGTGTCTTGCAATGGAGTCAGTGTTGTTGTTGTAGATGCTGCTGTTCTTTGCCTTGCAATAGCAGTACACTGTTCCCTTTGGCCATTTTACTGTAGGTATGTATATATGGTTTAAAAGCTGGATGACCAGGAACCCTGTCCATGTCATGGGAAGACTGCAGTATAATAGAAATGAGCCCCAATGGGCACAGGAAGGTCTATCAAAATTCTGACAGGGCACCACTGCAAGCAGATGGAATTGAGAGAGTGTGCAAAAGTGTGACAGTGCAAGAGCAGCAGAGGCAACCTTGCTGTGCAACAGTGCCAGAGCAGTGTCAACCATAGAGAAGAGCCAGTCAGACCTTTTGGGTCTGACCAGAGGAGATTACCAGAAGCTGAAGGGGTCATGGAAGATTAAGCCTAGGGATAAAAGCCCTGTCCAATTTGTGTCACGGTTTGCTAGAACCTCCTGCAAAAAATGGAAGAGTTGATAATCACATTAGCAGAAGCCTAGAACTGGTTGAATCTGTAAGTCTGTATTTTTCAAAGACAGAGAGATCCTCATGTGAGAGGCCTGAACCCTGAGCTCAAATGGAATAAAACACAGCATTAGAGCACTCAGTGTGTAGAGAATGCTAGGCACAGGCTGCCAGTGGGTACCATGACTTGCCATTTTTCTTTGGGTTGCTTATTCCAAAAAGGTGGTTCTGATGAAGGAAAATCTACATGCTAAAGACTGTAAAATGTCAGTGTGTGGGGAACAGAGCCTAAGGCTATGTTCACACGGCTTAAACTTGGACGTATTTTGGCCCGTATTTTGCGCCGTACTGTGCGAAATACAGGGAGAAATACCTCCCAGTCATTACGGTAATCCACAGTTCTCTTAGAGAACTATGGATTACGCCTCCTCTCCCCGCTCGCACAATACGCCGCGGGGGGAGATAAGTGACATGTGAATTACTAGCGGCGAATACGCGCCGCTAGTAACAAATGTCTATGGGCCGGCGGGCTGCCGCCCCCCCCCCCCCCCCGCGCCGTGTGAACATAGCCTAAGGCTAGGTTCACACGGCTTAACTGCGGGCGTAATTTCGCCCCGCAATTACGCCGTGTAGACGGAGGCGGGGCGGGAGCGGGGGAGTGAGCGGGGGGCCGGCACTTCGCCGGCCCATAGACAATCACTGCTAAAAGAAAAACCATAAAGCAATCCACCCACCAGGGTCGGGACGACGGGTAGGCGAAGGTAGGCGACCGCCTAGGGCTCCAATTCATCCCAGGCAGAAAGGCAGCGCAAATAGGTATGGAGGGGCCTGAATTTTACATTGGGAGGGGAGGTGTGGGGCGCTACATGCCTGGGGCACCAGAATACCTTGTCCCAGCTCTGCCTCCCACTAGCTCACAGAGATAAGAAGTCAGAGAGACAAACCAGGAAGTCATGTACATGGGGACATTGAAAAAATGTCCTATTTCTGCCTCTACAATATATTACAGAGATGAATAAAGACTCAGTGCCGGGGTGGCCATGACATTGGAAGGCCTTCCACACAGACGTGCTTTGCCAATGTCTTCTGCTTTGGCTAATATACTACTGTCTAGACAGGGATGAGAAACAACCATGGACAAGAGTCGCATTGTTTCATTTAAAAAAAAAAAAACAGCAGTAATTTTCATGAAAAATCTGGCAAACTTGTCCATGAAAAGAATAAAGTAGAACGTAAATGTTTTTTGCAGGGGTAATTTTCATGTTAAAATAAAAAACTATATTTCGAGAGGACGTTCCCGATTGTTGTGAAATGCAAACACATTCAAGGTGTCCACAATTAGCAAAAATTCAGTTGTCGTTCATCGAATCTTATGATGGCTTAAAAATGATAGTTTGCCACGGTTAGGGCTCGTCCCCACGTCACTGGTTATTGGTCAGTTTTTCAGACAGTTTGCAGTTTTAGAAACTGCCCGAAAACCGACATGCAACGCTCTCCCTTAGACTTCAGTAGAAAGTCCCCACTGCACGTATTTTCCACTGCACGGTTTTTTGACACCGCCGGCGGTCCGAATAACTTAGAACATGTTCATTCTTCCACCTGGTTTTCGGGCAGAAGATGAACATGTGGGTGCAAAGGGGGTGGCGGCTTGAATCCGCAAACAAAAGCTGTCCCCCCCTGTGTGACCAAAAAAAAAAGACAAAATACCGGTCGGGAAATCCGACTGGTATTTGATATTTGCCGTGTAAGCGCAGCCTTATACTCCCATGGGCAACAGGCGTCTGCTAGTCATTAGCATAGAAAACAAAGGAAGGAAAGACCAGCAATCTCAAACAACATAAAAATTACAAAAAATGAAGACCACAAAAACACATACAATTATTATTACATAAATGCCTTTTGAACATCAACAGTTTTCTAGATCTTGGATCAGTTCTCCTATCTACAAATATATCTTCACTTGTAAAAGGAACCAGGTGTCAGACTGAGGCCTCCATAAGTCATGATCTGGCAGTGAATGGCACTTGGTGCAGAATGAGACTTGTAAGGAAGCCATGCTTGTTGTGTAAACACAGCGATAATATATGAAATCTTCATGTTACAGAAAGGTAAACCTTTATGCCTCAAGCAGAATGAGACATACGAGATAAGAAGAGACTAAAGTATCCAAATGATCAAGCTGCTGTCTAGTGGCCCTGACTCTAAAATTATAATCACGTCTTATTTGATAAAAAACAGACCTCTTTAAACAAGATGTCTACTGGCACCATAACAGCAAAATGAGTGCAATAGCACCTGTTAAGTGCCCCAAGAACCATACAATTCTTGCCAACACAACTTCCAAGAAAGAAAGCGGAGGGTAAAGTTAGGGATTGTAAAGTAGCTACATTAAAGGCAAGGTAAGTCAAGAAGGATCATCTGGTCGGCTCTATAGCACTCTGCCAGTCATTTGACACAGGAAGGGTGCTATACAGATCCCTCTTGGCTCTCTCAACCAACCAGAGATCAGTTGGTCTATATACAGTGTATTGGTATTAGGATCTATGGAGCAGAGGCGTAACTTCAAGCTCTTGGGCCCTAGTGAAAAAAAGGAAACGGGGCCCCCAGGTACCATTTATAATACTGGTGTCTCCTTATGTGGTAGAAGGGCTTTTGGGCCCCATCAGGCTGCAGGCCCTGTAGCGACTGCTACCGCTGCACCCCCTGTAGCTACATCCCTGCTAGGGAGCCATTCAGTGGTTGCTATTATACCCAACAGCCAATGTTTCTGGACATGTGGTCTATTGTAACAACCTCATGGCTGCAAAGAATTGGCTACTGCAGTCATGAGAGGTGGCGCCAGCTAAGACGTCATTACACATTGACCACAACGAAAAGCTGTTGGAATCCTTAGTGAGTGACTAGAGCAGGGTTCTGCAACGTCGGCTCTCCAGCTGTTGGGAAACTACATCTCCCATCATGCCCACTGATATAGATTATATAAATGCATGATGGGAGTTGTTTCCCAACAGCTGGAGAGCCGACGTTGCAGACCCCTGGACTAGAGTCATGGGAATGGACTAATATTTCTATTGGTTGGTAAGCTCCTTTAAGGCTAAGTTCACATGGCATAATTGCTGTGTGTAAGTACGCCCTACAATTACGTTGGGACTTAGGGAGCTCCGGGGCAGGAGGGGGGGTGGCAGTCCGCTGGCCCCATAGACATTCATTACTAGTGGCGCGTATTCGCCGCTAGTAATTGACATGTCACTTATCTCCCCCCACGGTGTATTGTCAGAGCGGGGAGAGGAGGCGTAGTCCATAGTTCTCTATGAGAGCTGTGCATTACCGTAATGACTGGGGCGCATTGCGCTTGTATTTCAGCGCAGTACGCCATCAAATACGTGGCGAAATGCGTCCCAATTTAACCCTTGTGAACATAGCCTAAATCTGAAAGGGAAAAGAAACAGTGAAACCACTTGAAGCAACCACAGGGAGTATCGATCCCAATAATATCTCTACCCTTTTAGTCAACACCCTTGTGAGAACACATCCATAGGGTTAAGTCAGTAATCTCAAGATTAAAAGCTGTCCTTACAAGTAAAGTAAGTGGCTTCCCACAACACGGCCTCTACACATTCAATTCACACAATCATGTACTATATAATTTCTTTCCATTTTATTGTGAGCTCCTGTATTATGGGATGCTGTGTACATGACATGGAGAAACAATGGCGTAATAACACAAGGATTTTTCCTGCGCTCTCCTTCTGATCCCGTCACAGAAGACTCTTTTGTTTAACAGCGAGATTACATTTTACGCACAATTTTCTTTGCAGTAGGAAGATGTACACTGTGCCCTTCACTAAATGCAAAATTGATATTATCATCTCTTCATTTAGATCTCACTACTTAACCTTCAGATTAAAAGTTATTAGACACGAATGGCCACAAAAAAGCATTCCATCAGCTATTTGTTTGGGTTTTTTTCTATTCCGTAAAATGCATGAATGGTCCGGGAAAATGTTTTACTGAATTTTGTTAATAATTTTCTCCTTCAACCCTCACAGAAAAAAAAATAAAAAAACACTCGACAAAACAAAAGGACCTTAGAAAAACATTAAACCGCCAAACAATGCACAGGAACTTTGTGTTTAATTCATCAAGGTATTGATCTTTCTCAGAACAGCTTAGAAAAAGAGTTAAAGCCAGTGGACATGTTGCGTTCTCAGGAGGATAATCCCACCTTCAAATAAACAACTATTTAAATAGCGATGTAGATATGTTTAATAATTACTCATATTTTTTTTTTTTTTTATAAGACAAAGAACAAGGCAGACATTATCCCTGCCGAGGCCAACAAACAAACTCAGACCTGCCCAGTTATGTCAATATGAAACAAAAGCTTTATCTTAGTTGCTTGTGTTCACTTAGAATGAGATAAGAACACATGACCAAAGGAACTGGATAAAAAAAAATAGTTTATAACCTCTTACCATATGTTTTCTTAAGCGCGTGTTCATAAAGTGGGTGTGGTACAGACAACAATTAACAGAACCTGCTTTTTTATTTATTTTTTTTGTTTAAGAACTTTTTTTTATGAATTTAAAGAAAACCTTAATATAGATTTTAGTGGGGTTTCTTACTATGGCACATGGATGTAATAAAGAAGCATGGTTGTTTGCAGCACTCCCATCATGTATTTATGTAACCTATAGCAGTGGGCATGATGGGAGATGTAGTTTCCCAACAGCTGGAGAGCCGACGTTGCAGACCCCTGCTCTAGTCACTCACTAAGGATTCCAACAGCTTTTTGTTGTGGTCAATGTGTGATGACGTCTTAGCTAGCACCACTTCTCATGACTGCAGTAGCCAATTCTTTGCAGCCATGAGGTTGTTACAATAGACCACATGTCCAGAAACATTGGCTGTTGGGTATAATAACAACCACTGAATGGCTCCCTAGCAGGGGCGTAGCTACAGAGGGTGCAGCGGTAGCAGTCGCTACAGGGCCCTGCAGCCTGATGGGGCCCAAAAGCCCTTCTGCCACATAAGAAGACACCAGTATTGTAAATGGCGCATGGTAACTGGGGGGGCCCTATTTCACTTTTTGCACTAGGGCCCAAGAGCTTGAAGTTACGCCTCTGCTCCCTAGATTCCAATACCAATATACTGTATGTAGACCAACTGATCTCTGGTTGCTTGAGCGAGCCAAGAGGGATCTCTATAGCACCCTTCCTGTGCCAAATGACAGGCAGGGTGCTATAGAGCCGACCAGAGGATCCTTCTTGATCTACCTTATCTTTAATGTAGCTACCTTACAATCCCTAACTTTACCCTTTGCTTTCTTTCTTGGAAGTTGTGTTGGCAAGAATTGTTTGATTCTTGGGTTTTTCAAGACTTTTAAAAACCTCTCTACCACCTCCCCATACTTAACCCATACTTTCCTCTCCCATCATCACCTTTCTAGCGCTGTCAGAGTTTCAGTGTTCCCCTTGGTCCCTCACAGATGATGTCCCGTTCATGCATCACATGATGCTGCAGCCAATGACTGACCTCTGTGGTCACATACTGTATATGCGGATTGGTTGTAGCATCATGTGCTCCATGAATGTGATGTCATCAGTGAGGGACCAGGGGGAATATTGGAGCTCTGGTAGTGCTGGAACGGTGGTGATAGGAGACGTAAGTATGGTTTCATTTTCTATTTAGGCACAGTAGGAGGTGGTAGGGATGTTTTTTAAAAGTCTTGAAAAACTCCTTTAAATCTGACCAATTTCTCCCCATTCTTGCATGGGTTTCCTCACTCTCTCCAAAAACATACTGTTGGGCCATGGTCCTACATTACATCTACTACATGTGGAAAAACCATGCTCACGTGTAGTGGCTAACGATTGCACAATCTTTCTGGTAATACCACTGTTTTACCTGTAAATTTGTGTTCCTCTTGGTCACTGCAACTGGGCATGATTTCATCTGCATGAAGTGGTTGCAGTGTGGGACATTTCCCGTATCCGGCTTCCTGAAATTTGACCCATGATTTGTTGTGTGTGAGATAGGAAAAATAAATTCTAGGTCGTATTAGGGAACAATTAATAATAACAATTTCTATACAGCTTACTATGTTGGTTATGTATAGGAAACATACAAAAGGCAGTTGGCCTCTTGGGATTCCCTTCTATGAGCCACAACCAGAATCAGCAATGTAAAAAGAATAAGCAATATAGCAAAAAACTGAATAGCCGCCCATAGATATTACACATACCATGTAGCAGCCGCTGTTTGCTGGTGGTGCCAAGCACTGAACCCACAAAAACAACACCCTTAATGTAGTTTCCTTAAGACAATGTTTAAATGCAAATCCACTCAAGTGCAAAAATGATACAGAACATCTAGAGCCATTTTTTTTTGGTTCAGAGTAGCTTTGAACACACTACCGTTAATGGGGAGGGCCAGAGTCTTAAAACGCCCCGGGGAAGGCCCCATTTTGGAAATAACAAACCACTCAACACTCTAGCCAAGCATGGCGAAGACAGCATGAATCTGTGGCTCAGGAATCCACATTAACCAGTTAGGTGGTATGGAGGGTTTAAAGACTGAATAAGCCTGAATTTAAAGGACCATACTTAAGTCATTTTAGGGTTTCCTTGTATAAAAAGCTGCTTACCTTCTAAAGAGAAATGGGGAAAGGGGATTTTTGCCCAAAATCATTTGCTGCTAGCCTGGGAAAGGGATCTAGGGGTTGGTTTTAATTTTTTTCCCCTATAAAGAGCACTTTGCTGGAGGTCGTGGTCCTCAGATTTTTCACAGATCGAAGGCAGTACACCTTAAAGGTCTGAACCAGAAAAAGTACAACAGATACCAGGAAGACAATACAAAGAACATGGCAGAAACAAAGTCAGGAACAAAGCTAAGATTCAGGATTAACACCTATAAAGTAGCAAGGCACAGAAAAAAAATTGTAAAACAAAGAATGTACTTAAAACACTGGACAAAACAACTCCTCAAAATCCGAAAAAGGGGGCTATGTCACTAGATGCCTTAGCAACGATGAAACGTGTCCAGCAGAGACTCAACACGAACCATTAGGGCTGCAGTGAAGACCGGGAGGCAGAACAGAGGATAAAGAATTTGCCCCCCAAAAAACCGGGTGGGGGGCAAGGGAAAAAGGGAAAGGGGTAAAGGAAAAAACCCGGGAATCCCTACCCAGGGGAAAATGGATTTTACAAAAAGGGGTTTTTGGCCCAAAAAGGGGGGGTTTGGGGAAAACCCATTTTGGAAATTTAATTCTCCCATATTATTTTGGGGCCCCCCCCAGTTTTGGTTTTTGGGGAACCCCCTGCAGTTTCCCCAAGGGGGTTTTGTGGGAAAAGGGAAATAAAAGTCCCCCTTTTGGAACCCCTTTTAAAAAGGGGAAAACATATCGACAGTTGTAATTTCACATCAGTTGAAACCTGCATGTTGCAGATTTTAGCATAAAAGAAAGTCACATTTTGTTTTGACATATAAGACATTTTTCGATGTTGGGGATCCATGAGCTTAGGGTATGTTCATCCTAAATCCTCATTGAAAACTGAAAGAAAGTAATTTCCGTTGACCAAAAGATATGTGTTGAAGTTCATATGACGCGTATTTTCAGCGCACAGTTTTCAAAACTGACGCGCGGTCTAAATAACTTTGAACACACTCATTCTTTGGTCATATTCCATGCCCAAAACACATGGATGTCAATGGGATGATTAAAATCCTTATACAAGCGTCCAAAGCATCTTTATGTGTATTGCAGATACGCATCCAAAACCAATAAGCATTAATTTGGGCTCTTTCTACGCACACCCGCCATAAAACCAAATAGAAAAAAAATGTCAAAACCCAAGCAACAAACATGTACTTGAGTAAAAAACACTCATTAAAAAAAAGTTAGCAACTGGACTTCAACGGCAGAATCCACTTTGGGGAAAGGGAAACAAAATCAACATTAAATTAAAAATTTATTCCATGGCTCACAGAACATACTGGGCAAATACAGTACAGGGTTTAAGGGCCCACTCAGAACAAGAACATTGTTCCTTTTTGTAGGGGAACAAGTGTTTGGTGGCTTTGCTCTCTAGTCTATAATGGGTTCCTGATATACGGCGGTGTTATTTAAACCTTCAACTATTGCTACATAGGGTGCGTTCACACGGCAAAGATCAAATACCGCAAATTTCCAATGTATTTGTCGTTTTTTTTCACGAGGGGGATTCCCCCCCTTCAAATTCACATGTTAAAAGTTCTGCCGAAACCGGGAATGAACGAAATTTTTATCAATGGAAAAAACAGCTTCTCCCCTTTTAGTTCAGATTTCACAGTGTGTGGGTGCACGGAAACGGGAACCCACCCACAAAACAAATAAAAAAAAAGAAACAGTCCACATCCATATATAGTTAAGGGGAAAATAGCGGCTACAAAGGGGGTTAAGGAAGCACGTATTTTCGTAATTAAAATCTCATATCTTTAATGAAAAATATCTTGAAAAAAAAAACTTACATGAAACCTTAAAATGGTAAACAAGTCCATCATAAAAGGTCCCACCCACTGAAACACGGGAGGAAAATAATTCACCCCTAAAGCCCTCTGGGGCCCGGGCCCGCGTTTTCGTTTTAAATATATCTTACTCATGGTCTATTTGGGTAACAATTTTTGAGGGACCTTTTTTTGGGGGGCCCGGGACTTGGCGTGATGCAATCGTTGGTCAGATGGGAAACCCTTTAAACCCCTATATCTCCCATTACATGGGTTCCAAAAAAAATGTGCACCAATTTTAAAAACAATATATACAATATCCCAAAAAAAACAAAACAATTTATAGAGAAAAAGGGCATAGTTTTAAAAGGGAAGGAAATATGGAAAATTTGGAGTTTATAGCATTAGGTCATGAAAAAAATTTCGTTCAAAAGTGGAATAAAAAAACATACCAAAATATTGGGCCCCCGGGGTTTGTTTTGGGTTTGTAGTGTAAAGATCCATTTAGTTTTGTTTTTTAAAATAATTTTTTCTCAAAAAAAAACCGGGCTCCTCTGGAAGGAAAAATTCTCTGTTTTTCCCTTATAAGCAAACGAGTTTCCCCCCTAAAATGCGATTTAAATGAAATGCCCTGGACCTGACGACATATAAATGTCCCGCCCCCCCCCCCCCCCCCCCCCCAAGGACCCTTTTTTAGCATCCGACAAATGACGTCTAATGCGGCCCTTTGAGGGGTGTCGCAGTACATCCCACATATTGAAATCGGGCATAAATCCCCAAAAATTTAAAATTTATACCACGTTTTTAAAATTTACAATTAAGGAAACGGGTTATTCGTTGTAATTTTCTCCCAGTAAAAAATGATGTAAAGGGTATTACCCCAATTTTTCATATAGTGGAAGTGGTGCAGATGTTATGTCCACTTTTTTATATGCCCCCTTTTCATTGGACCCGGGTTTTTAGTTTTTGTTTTTGGTTGATATACAGACTAGGAGAAACGATAGATCCCAAATTTGTATTTTTCCCTTTGGGGACAAATCTTTACCCCCTTTGTCTATAAAAATTTTCGAAATTTTGTGGAGGGTTTTTTTAATAATAGGTAATTTTTTCTTAATAATCCTGCTATGTTTTTAAATTGGGGGGAAATAGGTGGTAGTAAATGTAAAAAACCTCAAATTTTTTTTTGAGTTTTTGGGTTTTATAAAACGCTGCCCGGTTTTAAATTAACTAATTTTGTTCCCAGGGCAATTGATTCAATTTTCTTTTATACTTTTTTTCCCAGTGTGTTTCATGTTTAACCCCTTTGTCTTAATTTTATTTATTCCCTTTATTTTTTGTTGTCCCCCCAAAATTTTCTTCCTTAATGCTCCCAATTTTTTTTTAAACGAAATCAGCTCCCCCCGTAGGTATATTGTTCGATTAAAAGTTGGGGGGTCCAGGACGAGCATGAAAATGGAATTTAACAAAAGAGGGTTTTGGGACATGGGGCCCTTAATCTTTTCATAGCATCAGGAATTCCTAGCAGGGGGAACCCTTTTTCCAAAAAGTCAAGGGGAATAATGTTCCCATACAGTAGGGAAAATTGAGATTCTTTAAAATTTGGGTAAAAACATACTGTATGAACTCGGGGACTACATCTGGGGGCCCTCCCATACCCAGGAGGAGATTCGTCTGTATATCTTCCTTTAACCCCTGTTAAATGGGGGGCCAAAAAAACCATTATAAAACCGAAATAAAAATTGTTCCTCCCCATTTCCCATAAAAATATTTGCCAATGGGGAAGAAAAATTTGGGCCCCCCATTGTTTGCTCCCTTAAATTGCAAAAAAATTTTAGCTTATTGAAGGAAAAAAAATTATTTTTGGGGAAAATTTCCACCGCCAGAACAAGAAAATGTCATTGATATTAGGCCCATAGAGTTTATATTTTTCAAAAAAACTTTTTTAAGGCAATTAATCCCCAGTTCCTACTCCGCATACTTTTTTGGATGCTGGACTGTTTCTTTTTTCTTAGATGAACTAACTTGTTCCAAGTTTTCCCGTTACCGGGGCGGTGTTAAAAAACCCTTTGGGCAGAAAATCCGTTAAAGGGGGGATGCTAAAAGGGATTTTTTTTAAAGTGTTTTGGTGGAATGGGCATGACGATTTTCGAGGGTTTTCCCTAAAAACCGAAAACCCCACCTAAAAAATACCATCCCAAGGGGGAAAAAACCCCCTTTTATGCTGCTTTTTTTGTTTTTTTGGGTCAATAGGTGGGGGGGGCCCCCATCTCTTTTTGCTAGGGTTTCCTTATGAATTCTAGTTATCCCCTTAGCTTTCTCCCTTAAATTCTAAAAATTTAACCGGAAGATCTCATTTAAGAGTCCCCCATTAAGCGAGTGTTTTAACATGTCTCTCGGGCCCCTAAAAGGGAGATTGAAAAAAACCCAAAGGGTTTATTTTTTTAAGTAATTATTACTTTCCCACAATCCAGGGCTACCGTGATTGCTATGCATTGTTAAATCCCGGCCGACAATATTTGGGGTATCCCAAAAAGTAAAAAATCCCCCCCAACCCCTTTACCCCAAAGGGCTAAAGCAAATTCTCCACTGCCAAAAAAATCCCAAATTTTTATGAAATTTAAAAAAAATTAAATTTGTACTCCTTTCCCACTTAATATTTTTCCCTTTGTTTTTAAATTTCAGTTTTACGCCCAAAGTTTCGGGCCCAAACGGGCATTAAATTTATAAGCAAATTTGGGGCTCCTTGCTCAAAAAAATAAACCACAGTGCAAAAAAAGAAGTCCCCCTGAAAACCCCCCTCTTATAAATAATTGTGATGAAACCAAAAGTGTTAAATCGACCCATTAGGCAAAGGCCATAAAAGCTTTACATTTATAAAAAACATTCCAATTCTGCCGGCTCAGCACTACTTGTCAATAAATGCAAGCCATTGCAAAATACCAACGGGTTTTTTTTTTCTTTTTCTTTTTAAGGGAAAACAGATAGGAGGCTGCCAATTCTGCAAAATGTACTCTGTGCAATCCGTTAGCTAAATTTTTCCCAACAAAATTGTAATTAGAAACGCAAAACCGGGAAAAATTTAAAATTGAATATCTCCGTGGGAGTGACAGTATTTTTGCTACTTTGTAGCACATAGGTCAGTATGGCATCCTGCATACATGGGGCACCCTTTAGGGGTGAAACAATGAAAAGGGGAAACCTCATTCTCCTAATAAAAGGGGTGCTGGGGTTAGCACTTTTTCAGGGTTTGAATTCATTTAACAGAGTTAAAAAAGGGGTTTTGGGATGCATTTCTGGACATAATAATATAACAAGGGTTTTAGTGTTTTAAGGGTTTGGAAGGGGTCATTGAAAACCAGGGGTTTTTTCCATTTCCAAATTGGAGTCGGGAAGGAATTTTTTCCCAAAAATGAGGAAAAATTGGCTTCTACCCATTGGGGGATTTTTGCCTTCCTTGGATAAACCCCCTTTAGCCAACAGGCTGAATGGATGGCCGCTGTTTTTTTTCGGCTTACAAACTATGAAACTTAGTAATAACTATCTACAGAACAAGCAACGTGGGGAATTACAAAAAGGGGCTGCTTTTACTGTAGAAAATGGTGCCGCCACCTGATTAGGATTTGGGTGCTCATGGAAAGGAAATTTTCCTAAATTTTGGGAAAGTTGGGTTTTTTTATTCTACATTTTATCGGTTTAAAAGAATGAATTAATTCTGCTCTCCAGTTGCATAGAAAGAAATCACAGGTAAACCCCAAAGGTCCACCGTTTCGGGCCATTGGCCGTTTTCCCAGAGACCTAAGGTAGGACAACAGTCAATGAGTATTGATAGGAGAAGACTAAATTTAAAGAACAGGTACACAATTAAGCGGGGTCCCCACAGCAGCAGCAAAACCCGGTCGGTTTTCCCGCCCGATATGTGCCTTTTGTTCTCCCGGGGAGGGGGGGGCTTTTCCCGCGATGAGGGGGACAACACCCTTCTCCCCCCCCATTGGGGTATCGTACCCGTCCGGAAACCGGACGGAAGAAGAACATGCTAAATGTTTTTTGAGGGGCCCGCTCTAATTTTCCCCCGGTTTTTTCAGGGGGTCTAAAAAAACCGCAAAACCGGCTAAAAAACCACCCGAAAACCCGGGGGACATCCCCCTAATATGATAAATGAAGAAAATGGAAGGAGGAAAGAAAAAAGGGGGTCATGAAAAGGGGGAGGAAAGGTAAAAGAGGTAAGAGAAAAAGAAATGAGTATAGGCAATGGTAAACGAGAGGAGAGGTTATAGGGCATAGAGAAATAGTTAGTTGAACTGTGTAGGTAATGTGAGGTAGAAATATATAGAGTGTGCTGCATTTACTCTCTTAGCCAGCCTGCCCTCCTGTGCTACTGTACACTATCCAGCCTGACTATGGACACTGCAACTAGAAGGGGTGCAGGACCTCCCATGCCACAAGAACAAGGGCCTACAACCAAGCACTGCAGAGAAGGAAAATAACCCCTTTGGGACATATATATATATATATATTGAAGTGAAGTAAAGAAATCCAAAGTGTTTAACCACTTGGAGGGCTAATGGCAACTGCAGCATTTAGGTAGTTAGAGAGAGGGAGGGGACTTCCTTTGTCAACCTATCAGTCCTGTGAGAGGATGTCATTGCAATGGGGATGTTAAAGAAAGCCCCTTGGTCTGCCACCATTGTACACCTATTAGGTCCTAATACAGGCAGGGCCTAATAGGATTTCTTTAAGCATTACACTAAAAGGCATGATACACTGCAATACAGAAGCACTCAATGATTATTGCCAATCAAGTTTATAAAAGTATAATCTAGGTTTTAAAACAAATTGAAATAAAAATAATTGTTTTAAAATGAACATAAAAATGTTACTTTTTCCAACAGGTAAAAAAAAATTTCATGTCAAAAATATAAAATGTACACATAATTAATATTACAGCATTCAAAGCAACCCCACCTATGAAATAGTCATGTTACATAACAATACCATAAAATGAGCCAAAAAAAACAATGCCGTAATTGCTGTTTTTATTTCATCATCTCGCAAAATACATTTTAAATAAACTTAACGTCACTTGGTATTCCACACAAAGGACACTGTAGAAAAAAAGCATTAAAAAAAACCACAGAATTTCTATTTTTTTTTCCTTTCCTCCTAAAACAATTAAGATTTTTTTTCCATATAGTATAGGTAGTAAAATACTGCCATCAAAAAATGCAATTAGTCCCACAAAAACAAGCCAACAGAAAAATAGAAAAGTTATGGCTCTTATGATTGCCAAGTCCTCAAGGTAAACATAGGCTACATCCTAAAAGTACTATGTGGTGTGTGCATACTTTAAACATAATCTATGCTGTGCTTGTGGTATATGTTTTGTGTATACTACATTCTGTAAATTGTGTAAGCTGTGTGTATAATTTATATAACGTGTGTATTATCTGTGTCTGTATTACATGTTGAACACAATGTATGTGTGTCTGTGTGTATAGTGTGTGTATAGTGTATTTTGTGTCTGTAGTATATGCCAAGCACAGTGTATTTAGTGTGTATATAGGTGTGTAGTGTCCTTGTAAAGTATATAATGTGACAGCCCAGCACTGACTACTCTCTACTGGACTTGATTTGCATCGGTGATGAAAATGAAATCCAACAGATAACAGGCACCATCACTTACTGCTCCTCACTCCTCCACAGCTCTGGGAACTGCTGTTATAGCTCTTACATATCAAGCACTCAACACAGTGTTACAAGGCAAGAAGTAAGTAATGGTGGGTTCTGGTCTAGAGTATGAATTCATTTTGGGGTCTGCTGTGGGGTCTGATCTGGATTAAATGTAGGGTTATGTCTGTGATCTGAATTCATTTGTTCCTAATTTATTTAGTGTTCCGAATCTTGGTAGTCCATCCATTCCATGCATTTGTTTTGTCGTCCACTTTCGGGCATGTCCCCATGGCACAGTTTGTGGACGGTTTTTCAGACGGTTTGCAGTTTTGCAGACTGCCTGAAAAACCGGCCGCAAACTAGCACAATGGGTTCCTATGGAAAACCCTGCAGCAGTCCCCACTGCACGGGTTCTCCTCCCGGCGGTTTTTCTGACCGAAAGTCATTCAACATGCACATTCTTCCGTCCGGTGTGCTCATCGTGGAGAAAAGCCGTCCCCCCGCGGCCGTGTGCTCGGCACACAAACAGGATAACTACCTGTCAGATAAACCATTGCCGTGTAAACGGGCCCTTCTTCTCTGTTTAGGTGCTTCTTAAAAATAGGTCAATATCTTTGTCCAGCAAAAGGCTTAAAGGGAATGCATCACCAATATTTTATACAATCTAAAACCGAATACTGATATCTTCTTTTCTTCTCAGCAGTTTTGATTTTCTGATTGTAGAATTTTAAAATCTGTTTTGTGCATATGATTAACATACAAACATGATTAGGACCATAGGTAATTTTCTGATGAAACACTACCTTTGGTGAGGTTATTATAATTTTTTTTTATTAATACCAAACTTTCGTCCTTTAAAATAACGAAACCACTTATAATCATTTCAATATTTACCTAAAGGAATGTGTCATCAGAAATAACTTATTGTTTTAACTCATTTTTTTAAAGATGTTAACACATTTTTTAAATTTTTTTTTTATTAATTTTCCATATCACTTTCAAATATTTTTTGTTTTAAACATTCTTATAGTTGTCCTGTCCTGGCCACAGGGCATTATAATAGTCTGACCTTCAGTTTTTTTATAGAAAGATTTCAGTAGTCTGGTTATGATCAGTGCAAGCAGGGTTATACTGAAAGGTGACACCAATGTGAATAGATAACACAGGATCCACCAGTCACTATAGGAGATAGTCACAGTTCACCCCCTCCCCGCCATAAACACTGACTTCTTCCCAGATTACAGAGCATGCCTAGAAAATTCTCCTATAGAAGTTAATAGGTCTGCTCTTGTTCAGAGGCTCCTATGTGCATGAAGCTGCTGTAAAGCATCTCTCTAAGTGCTGTTAAAACAGTGCAGGCAAGAAAGCTTTCCCCACAATCATATACAGACAATCGAATTGAGAAATCTACAATCAGAATATTAAAATGGCTCAGAAGAAAAGAATACGTACCAGTGACTTGTTTTAATAAGTAAAAACAAAAGTTGGTGTTGATTCCCTTTAAATCCAGCATTGTGCTGACCTCCCTTTCTGCTTATCTTCTGTTTCCTTCTGGTCTTCTGAATGGGACGTCACCACTGCAGCCACCACGGCTGACATCATCGTTCGAGAGAAGACCAGAAGGAAACAGAAGGTGGGCAGAGAACTAGGACGGTGCAGCACTGGATCCAAGGTGATATTAAGCTCTAACAAATTTTACTAGACAACATAGTTGCTTTCACATTACCTGTATTGCTTTGCAATACACTAGGATCTACAGAGGTTCTACTGAACCAAATGCTGAACACCATTGTATAAGATAACATGGCAGACAGAAAATGTTCAATAAAATACATCAGAAAGCTGTTTTAAAGAGAACCTGTGACATTTTACATGTCTATTTTAATAAATACTTGTGTTCCCTATGAAATAACATTTCTGTAGCATCCTCTCTTATAACGTTGTGTTGTTCTGTTCCTCCGTTATTCTACCTAGAAATGTATTACTGAATCAGTCAGATGGGTGTTACCTTTCCAGTTTTCAGAGGGGTGTGTCCTGCACACACTGACTTTGTTAGTAACGACTGGATAAGACAAAAGGCACACCCCGATTCGGGAACACCCAGCTGACAGATTGGTAATACATTTCTAGAAGGAATTATAGGGTATCCAATCAATGCAGCGATCTAAAGAAAGATGCTCCAGAATCGTTATTTCATGGGGAACACTAGTATTTTCTAAAACAGACATATCACATGCCCCTTATAAGTTCATTAAACTGTCGAGTGTGTACCAAAACCTTGCAACCCCAGAGGCTCTGAATAGCCCTCAGTATCCTCAAGCAAATATACAGAAGGACTCATTTTCTTTCTACTATAACAGCAACATTTCTAAACTTAAACTTAGAAGAGAACAGAAAGTCGTTTGAGCAAGAAAATGGGAGATGTGAACAAATGCCGGGCCTTCCCATCCCAAGAAGAAAGAAATGCAATGGCAAAAGCCAACACCTCACTTCTGTAAATGATTATAATAGGGGTGTAGCTATAAGGGTTGCAGAGATGGCAGTCCCACATTATTATTCTTTATTTTAGAGCACCATTAATTCTCCAGGGAGGAAGTACAATCTGGGGGCTGGGGGGGGGGGGGGGTGATGGTGGGCTGGGGGGGGGGGGGGGGTGGTGGGGGGGTGGGTGGGAGGGGGGGGGTTATATACATAACATAGATCCATACAAAGTACAATCTGGTGACATACAAATGACTAACGAACAGTAACAGGAGAAAGAACCCTCCCACACGAGGGCTTACAATCTACAATCCCACATGGGCTGTGGTGCCCAAGAAAGCCGCAAGATGCTTCTGCCACACATGAAGACACCAGTATTATCAATAAGCCATGGTAGGTGGTGGTCCCATTAAACTCTCTAAATATGATGAGAATATGATATCAATTTGCACTACACTTTTAATGAGCCATGGCTCGGCTAGTTCCTGCTGCAGCTGGCGTTGCCTGTTACCTGCACGCCTCGCTGTGTGGCTCCCTGTTTCTCTGCACACATCCATACTGCTCCTTGGAATAATGTCCTTGAATGCGTGCACATTGGCCCTCAGTGATGTAATAGGCCAGAGGGCATCACTTGTCTTTTCCCCTCACCCAGTGTTCCCCAACTCCAGACCTCAAGGCCCAAAAACAGGTCATGTTTTCAGGATCTCCCACAGAATGCACTGACAATAATTAAATCACATGTGCAGCATAATTATATCACTATGAACAATGCTGAGGGAATCCAGAAAAACATTACCTTTTTGAATGGCCTTGAGGACTGGATTGGGGACCATCCCCCCCCCCCCCCCCCCCCCACACCCCCCCTGACCTCGCCCTAACCTATATCAAGCTACATTTGGTTCTTTAAAGCAGCTCCACACACACCTCTGGGCCACATCTTTTGTGTATTATACCAGCATTGGAGTGATTAGTTTGTGCATTGCTCCCCATTTCTCTGCTTTGGCTTAACCTTTGATCTGTTTGTCCTATGTTTGTGACTATAGTACTGCACCTGCCCTGATCCTGACTACAATATTCTACCTGCCTTGATCTGTGCTCAATCTAACTACACTGTTTTCTGCTCCTCTGGTACCCAACCTGCATGTCAGGTACCACCGCAGGTGACCAAATCAGAGGTAACGGCCTGGGAGTTTCCTGTGGCAAAGTAAAGCTCTTTGTACAGGGAAAAAACACCGAAACAATGGGACATTAATTACTCAAAAAACACAGAAACAAGGCCATACTCACAGCTCAAAGGCTTGGAATGAAACGAACCTAGTAAATAAGCAACACTGCTCCCCTATGCTACTTGGGAAAGATAAACAGGTGCAGCAGAATTGCTGAGCATTATGCTCACATACCCCCACCACTAGGGGAACAATTAGACTGCACATTAAATTGATACCTGTTCACACAGTATGCAGAAAAGCCACAGTATAATACATATACATATCTTTGTACAGGGGTTCAATGGTAAAAAACTAAGGGCCACGTAGCCTGCCAAAGTATTTCTGGTAGCCCACAACAGCCTCTGAAGTGGCGAGGCCTATGTAAACTTCATCCCCCTAAATGGGTGGTGTCTTGAGTGCTCTGGAGCGGTCCCGGGCGGTTTGGCCCCCTCATCCTGCAATGTTGTGCTGGTCTGCCATAGACTATGTTCCTCTGTGTGGTCTTACTCTAAAATCCGCAAGTGATCCAGTAGGTCCAACTCTTGACTCAGTCCATCATGATTTTTATCTTAGTAAATTAGGCACACTAGTATATTCCTATGAAAACGCATATACAGCTTCCTATAATATAACTGAACCGGGCCATGATGGAGCTTTTGTATTCAGAATTGATCATCTGTGTTCAAATTAAATTCTAACTCAAACATTTTGTAACCAAAATACCTCAAAGTTGCTGCTGCGCTCAAGTCCCTTGGAGGACACATAACCCACAATTTTTCTCTGGTGTCACACAACACAAATCAGCACCCTCAGAGGTGGCCCCTAGCCGTCACATCTAATCTTACTAATTCGGTGCCCGGTGGCAACGTGAAATCACGGAGTTCCAAGCCTGAAACCTGAAACACTGCTGTGATAAACACATATAATCCAAGCAATAATTCTAAAGTGAGAATCTGATAAACAATGGAGAGGAAAGCAGACAAAATGCTGAAATATATATTATAATCTTAAAAGCAAAAAAAATCCTCTTTCTACCCAGGAGAGAAAGCGGCACCATAGACTGCTCCCTCCAGCTTCCTAGATCATATGTCCTTTTTCTGCTGCCTGGTCCCTGTGCCTGTCATCAATCAGCTTCACACTTGTACTCTTTTACATCACTATCCTGCCAACTGTCTGACTCATTAGTGAAACACTAGTAAACTCCTGCATTGAGAGAAGTCAATAACAGACAGCTTTCTCAAAGGCAATGTTGTCCCTGCTCCATTTATATGATAGTTATCTGGAGGAGATAGGCCACTGATGTCTTTTAAGCATTTTAGTGCTTGTGGGTCATGGCCCCCACTGCAAGCAGAAAAAAAAAAGGGCAGTAAGTGGCGCCTTCTGCTTTACAAGGGTTAAGTTGTTTATTCCATCTTGGAGGCAGAATACAGTGAGCGGTTTTAAGAGTTGGGAAGCAGAGATAAGATTGATTTACTCAGCGTGTTTGTATTAGTAAATCTTAAGCAGAATCTGTCTGTGAATTCCTCTCAGTGGCGACACACAGTTATCCGGCTTGCAGCGGTGTAAGTGAAAGCAGTAAGCAAACAGCTCTGTGATACATAAATGCAGACAATGGTAGAGCCAGGTGACTAATACCGGCTGCTCTCGCAATGCCTGACTTTTTGGACAAGGGAAATTTTTAAGTTCCAGTTGGTGAGGCATTTGGTTCTGGGAAGAAGGAAAAAAAAACCCTCCAAAAAACAGGTCCAGAGTTTGGATGTTGAAGGGTTAAAGAGGTTGTCTCACTACAAGGATTGCTTTTTATGTTAAAGATCTTGCAAAAACAAATCACTTTCCAATATATGTCCACAGTATTCTACCTATTCTGAGATATCCCCTCTTGTATGTGCTGCATCAGCTCCTCAGGTTGCTATAGCTACAGACCTGTTTGATCTATCCCGATAGGCCGCCAGCACTGGTTCATACCTCCCAACTTTTAGAGATTTGCAAAGAGGGACCCAATAGGCCGCGCCTCTAACCACACCCAAACACATGACATCACACCAAGACACACCTCTAACCACGCCCAAAACAACTTTTTAGATAGCAAAAAGGGACACATTTTCAGGATTGCATTGTATCCAATGATGAAATATTAAGTAAGTTGTTAATATACAGCGAGTTAATATACAGCGAGGAAGCAATCACATACTTTTTAAAGCAAGATAGTCGGTTTATTGGCACAAATTTATTTCCCAAATGAAAAAGAGGGACATTTATAGAGCAAAGAGGGACAGTGGGACAAGAGTTAAAAATAGGGACTGTCCCTCCAAAATAGGGACACTTGGGAGGTATGCTGGTTGCTATAGCTACAGACCTGGCTTCTACTGCAGCCTAGCTGAAGCCAATAAACACGTCCTTGAATGCAAAGTGAAACCAAGAAAACAGGACTGAGGTAAGATGAATCAATGTTGTGAGACAACCCCTTTAATGTCAACCATGTCTATTTATCAGGGCCTAGAAGAACAAAAGATGGTCCTATGGTAATATGTCATGGCTAAGAAGGCTAAGGCTATGTCTCAACAGGACTACAGTCAGATTTTAAAGTGGATTCAGCATTTAGAAACCGCAAAAATTCAACTGTAAACCAATGCCATAGACCGCCATAGAAAATCCGAGCTGTTGTCTACACAGCTTGGATTTTCTAAGGTTGGATTTCAAATCTGACCAAAAAACTTAGAACATGTTCTATAGTCCACCGGAAAATGGCGGATTATAGTACTGTTCTATGGAAGGGGGTGCCCGATATCCCAAAGCCGCGACCGGGACAAACAACGAAAACCGACTGTAAAAGACTGATCAGATTCTAATTACAATATTTTACAGTCTGACGTGTAGACATGGCCTTAGGAAGAAGTAAATGCAGGCACAGTTAGAAGCTGAAGGGAGGACTGTAAGGCCTTGTCCCCACGCCACTGTGTTTCAGACGGTTTTCGGTTTTGAAAACCGGCTGCAAACCAGCTGACGAACTTTTACATGAACCTTAATGGAAAATCCGTGCAGCGGGATTTTCCGCCCGGCGGTCCGAAAAACATAGAACATATTCATTCTTCCGACCGGTTTTCGGACGGAATATGAACATGTCTATGTGAAGGGGGAGGGCTTTTCTCCGCTAACCGCCCCCCGGCTGCCGTGTGCATGGCACGAAATAAGGACAAATACCGGTCGGTTTATCCGACCGGTATTTGTACTGTGCCGTGAAAACGGCCCTAAAAGAGGATAACCAAAAAATACCAAGACATGGAACAGAGGACAGGTGTAAGGGTTAAGATTAATGGCATGCTCATGTATAATGATGTTTATAGGCAAAATTGCACATAGTTACAGTACATAGTGTAACTATGAAAAAAGAAAGATGTCCACCAATTTCAAACAAAAGTGCGGAGAAGATGTGGATGAAGGGAGCAGCAATCAATTTACAATCCATAGCAGATGTTTCCCACTACAGTTCTCGGCCACGATGTGTGTCCTTATTCTAAATGTGATGACCAGATGGAGAAAAGAAAGATGATGTAGACAAGGTAGTTATATAATGTTATTCCTCCTAGAAATGTACTACTAAATAGTCAACTGGGTGTTAGAATCTCAGTTGCCAATGGGGTGTGTCCCTCTGACTGTACCACAACTCATTGGACAATGTCACACTGTGCAAAGACACCCCATAACTGGTAACAGCTAGTTGATAACCTAGCAGTGAATTTCCAGAAGGTGTAACAAAAGAACTGAACAATATAGAAACCTAAGGCACGGTGTCCCAAAATTATATCCAGATGAATGGTGGAAGGCATGATGACTTTATGAAGAGAGAGGGAGAGAATAGGGATCAATAAAACTGACTGGGTGTAAAGTGGACACAAGTAGACATAACTTGGTAAAGAGTGAACAAGACGCATATGGTGACGAGGTGGAGAAGAGCATTTAAGTTGTATTTGTTAAAGGGTTGTCTCGCTACAAGGATTGCTTTTTATGTTAAAGATCTTGCAACAACAAATCACTTTGCAATATGTGTCCATTAACAGTGTCCTATCTATTCTGAGATATCCCCTCTTGTATGGGCTGCATCAGCTCCTCAGGTTGCTATAGTTACAGACCTGTTTGATCTCTCATGATAGGCTGCCAGCACTGGTTGCTATAGCTACAGACCTGGCTTCTACTGCATCCTAGTGGAAGCCAGTAAACACGCCCCTAAATTCAAAATGAAACCAAGAAAACAGGTCTGAGGTAAGATGTAGTGTATCATGTAGTGAGACAACCCCTATCATGTAAGATGTAGTGTATCTCAATGTAGTGAAACAACCCCTTTAACACTAATGGTATAAATAAGTAGGTCAGGTAAAATATAGGTGAAAGACATCGCAATCATATCGACTTGGTAAAAATGATGGGGCAGATGTAGAAGCACATATGTCAAGGCAGTTGCGCCAGAATTCTGGTGCAATGTGCACCAAAAATAATAGTGTACATGCTTTACACCATATTTATTATGTGTTTTAGACAATTTCTAGACACTTCTGTGAGTTAGCCAACAAAATGGGCATTGCTCCCATAGAAGGGGTGTGGTTTGCTGAAAGGGGAAGTGACTTAGTAAGTGCATAATGTAAGCCAACTTAAAAATGCTGTAAAGTTAGACAGACAAACCTGCACCAGATCTATCAACACTATGAAAAATGTGGTGCATTAGAAGACTGTCTAGTCTAACTTTACACTGTCTAAGAGTTAGAAAGTATTGATTCATCTGCCCTAGTGTGTTTTAATGGATAGGAAGGATAGCAGTAGCCATAATGGCTTGGTACTGAAAACAATGGGACTAATAAGGTATCTTAATGGTGGGCTGCAGTTACAGTTTTTTGGTACAGAAAAATGAGCAGGTGAGGCAGGTGAAGTGTCTTGGATAGCACTCCTGATGATTTAGTGGAGATATAATATCGGGTGGAACATGTCGCTTAAAGAGAACCTGTCACATAGATTATGCCCCCCTTGCTGAGGACAGAACAAGCCAGTGTCAGACCTGCTGTTTCCAGCACTGTGTCCATTACTCTGTAAGATGCTGCAGTTTTAGTGTACTTAGTGCTCAAATCTGCTGTTTTCAGCCAGAAAAGAGTCAGTTTTTTCAAACCCCGACCACCTGAGGCTAGCCCCGCCCACCTCAACTGATAAAACTATTACTTTGAATAGGTAGAAACATGTGAATAACTGTCAGTGGGCGGGGCTAGCCTTTGGCGGGCGGGGCTAACACCTGCTCATGAATAAGATTTGAGGGGTAAATGCTCTAAAACAGCGGCATCTTACAGAATAAGGGACACAGCGCTGGAAACAGCAGGTCTGACACTAGCTTGTGCTGCCCTCAGCAAGGGGGTATCACCTATGTGACAGGTTCCCTTTAATAACTGAAAGCAGGAACATCAGAAGTTATGGTAACAGTGCAAAAATATGGAGCAGATATGGTGTTTTAATGGACAGCAGCAATCATGGTGGCTTGGTCGGCTGAATGTGGAACTGATGACCTAAGAGTCTAGGAGACGAGATACAAAGCACAGAATGTGACAGAGAATGAAAGAATGAAATATAACAGATGTATAGGCCCAAAACAGGAACTTTACAAAAGAAAAAAAAATACCCCAATGAAAAAAATATAAATGTGTGTCCCTCAGGAGTATTCAATATGTTATATTTGATTAGATCTTCATACAGTATCAAAACAAAAAATGGATTTCAACACCACCTTGCAAACAAATGCTGACTTCCAAATTTATCAGACAGCGCTGAAATTTACATGAAGACTTCACCTTAAAAATATTGTTGAGCAAATGGAGAGGCAAACAATATTTGTTATTTTGATAGACTGGGAAAACAAGCTCATCTGATATGCAAGCATGTCAAGTGTTTAGATGAACTGCAAACAGCTTATGTGTGGGCGACAGGAATAATAATTAAAAAGAAAAATATATCACTTTTTTCTCAATAAATCTTGTCTCAAAAGTTTGTAGATTTCAAGTTTGCAGAAAAAAATAACACTTTTTTTGGAAAAAAATGTATTTTCGACGCTGTGTGCAACAGGTCCACATGATGGGGTTCTCCATGTTCCTATAAATAAAGTCTATGAAGGGAGGATTGTGTGTGTTCATGTTTAGTAAGGTAAGTCTCCACTAATATGACCCCTGGAAGCAGATGTTTGAAATCAGGGCTGCTATAGTCAAGGGACGTTGCCGGACAATGCCCGGGGCATATTTCCTGGGAAATTTTCTCTGCACCTGATGGTACCAGTAATTACCATATTCAGTTGTATCTGTGTTCTTCCCCTCACTGCCCAACAGTGGCCCAGGTACATGAACATGCAGTTAGAATGTATGTAGAAACCTATATATACTTACCTCTTCCTCAATGTCTGGTCATGAAGGTTACTTTTTTTCTCTAAACACTTAATTACACACAATTTCTACTGACCTTAAATAGGAAATGAGTTATACACTACCCAGAAGTATAGCTATAAAGCAGGGTTGTCAAACGCATTTTCACTGTGGGCCACCACAGGATTGTGGTTGCCCTCAAAGGGCCATTGGAGGGTGGCTAGGTGCCTTGGTAGGGCTGTCAGTACTGTGCCACCACTAGTGAGTTGCCCACCAGCTGTGTCTGAGATCTGGGGTGCTAGATAAAAGAATGTGATGGGCTAGATTGGACCCTGAAAACTTGAGTTTGACACCTGTGCTATAGGGGGTACAGAGATAGCCGCCATAAACCCCAAGGCACATCTACAACATAAGAAAACACCAGTATTAAGATTTTTGCATGGCAGGTGGGAAGCCCTATAACAAAGTTTACATTGCTGCCCAGGAGCTTCAGGTTATGACTCCAATACTACCACAAAGGTTGCTCACAATATAACGAAACCCAAAAGCAGTGCGGTACTATAGTACTGACTGACACAGAAAAGAACAATTAAGAGAAGGAAAGTACTACAATATTCTCAAAGCTTGATGATTTCACCTGCCATGTTTCATTTGCATAATTGAAGGTTTTTTCACTGTTTATTCCCATGTTACCTCATTCATGCCTCATGTGAAGCGTATCTCCCCTTTTGACTCAAAATAAACAGAAATGAAATTATTAAGAAACATAACTTGAGTAAATCATCCAGTTATTTCCAGAGTGGCCCTAACATCTGTGAGTCTCAACAAGCTTTGGGTTTGCCCCACACTAACCCCTGAATGGAGCTATCTGCAAACCAGACTATTAGAATGTACCTAAAGATGAGAGGCATGGAGCAGTCTATATATATGGGATGTGTGCGCCCCTGTTGGGGTCATCATCCTGTGGACATTCTGTGATTATTGCTGGATCATAGGTGTGTTTATCATGATCTCACAGACCTGTTGTTACCGTAGTTATGTATCCTGGGGTTATTGTCATATGAATCTCTTTTGGCTATTTGATATGGCTACAGATTGATAGACACTGGAATCAGATGTTATTTGGTATCGTTTTATTATTTAAAGGGGTTTTGCCACAAAGTAAAATTGATATGGGAAGCTTGCAAATTAAATATAAAAAAAAATTCACATTTGATCATTATTAAAAATTCTGTCTCATTTTTGTTTGAGCTGCTACCTTAGCGATCCGTAACGTACAGCTGATCTCCAAGGGATATGACCAGTGACGAGAGCTCCTCAGTCCTGGCTGCACATGCTCAGATCACCTCTCCTCTTAGGCAGCTACTGTCAGCCTCTTCCCTGCTTAGTAATCACAGACACTTAAAGGAGTTGTCTCATTACGAGCTTTCAGCCTGTCAGTGTCCCTGGTAAGTTGAACTGAGGGGCGTGCTTCTTGGTCTGTCTGTTCTGCTCCCTCTCCCCCCTCCCATCAGCACACAGGCAGCTACGTAACTTCTATACAGGGGGGGAGGGGGTTTGCTCTCAGAGTTCACCCTGTGTGTGCCTGCCTAGGTCTGTTGCAGGAGAGGGCTGATCTAGGAGTGTAGAGAGGAATATGAAGCTGTGTGCTAATAGAGCAGAGGGGATGCATGTGTTCCTATATCCCCTGCTTAGCTTACAAGTCTCCACATCTCCAGCAACAACAAGGGCAGTGTTACTATACTCAGGATGTGTCACTAATACTGGAGAACATAAAGTATTCACATGCCTGATTTGTATAGTATTAGTATAGTCACAGTTCCAAAGACATATCATGATTATAGTAACAGACAGGGTCACTGCTGTCACATCTATCTGTGTAGAGAGCAGGAGGAAGCAGGGACACACAGGGTTAATCCAGGCAGCAGGGACACAGACCCCAGAGTCCTCCCTCCCCCCTCCCTCTCCTATAGAAGCATTCTGTGTGGGAGGGGCTCTCTGCTCAGACCTGTCTTCAAAGGTGATGAGTCATTCAGACCTGACAGCCAGTAAGATAAGGATCAACAGGTCAGCTGCTATAGAAATTTGAGAAGCTGATGTAGTAATACTAACAGGGCTAGCTCAAAATCAGTAGAACATTTGTAATGAACATATATTGCAAAGCTGCTTGTTTTTTAAAGATCTTTAAATTAAAACCCAATCATTGTAGCGAGACAACCCCTTTAATCACTGCTGAGCCAGTTTTTAACTCCAGGTGCTGTCATTCTACTCCTGTTCCCTATAGTCCTTAGTAATTAGTCAAACAGTGCAAAAAAAGAAAAAAAGAAACCTTAATTTGGTATGTACATTGAGAAAAAAAAAATCCACATGTTTGGTTCCTACATGGATTTGAACCTAGGATCCCTATGCTGAAACGCAGAACGGCCAACCACTCTGTTACATTGTACCTACTCACAGCTCTTTACATAAACAGACCTTTGTTTAACTGGAGTGAGCACACTGTGGGAAAAGGCATGGTGATGTCAAGCCTGCTGGATCACGTGATCTGCATTTCAGACAAATCATACACACCTCCTTTTGAGCACACTGAGAGCTGAAGCTGGATAAGCCTGGCATGAAATGCCATTAAGTTGTATGGTGTTTGTGCGTAATTAACATGCACAGTCTGTTCTTCTGTTAGTAGTTTCTTAGCCTCTATCTGCAGTCATGTGAGTGCGGTCTCATCATGGACATGCGCAGTTAGGTTTTCTGGATGCTGTATTTGTTACTGCTATCACATTTGCTGGTGAGTGGTCCCTCCCTCTTTACTGATTGCATTTGATTTATTTACATGTATTTATGGGGTAATTATGGCAATTTGTCTGTATATTTATGTGACTCATAAAAAAAAACCCTTTTTCTCTGTATGATGCTTTTTAAATATTTTCCACTACTATTTATTATTGCACTGTAACAGTTTATTGCATTTATGCAAGTATATTCTTAATGGTCAGATTGGCATCTTCATGTTAACTTGTTATATATCTTGTTTATTTGCATATGTCACACTGCTTGAAAAAGACTCTATAGCATATATGCCCTATATACATACACTCACCGGCCACGTTATTAGGTACACCTGTCCAACTGCTCGTTAACACTTAATTTCTAATCAGCCAATCACATGGCGGCAACTCAGTGCATTTAGGCATGTAGACATGGTCAAGACAATCTCCTGCAGTTCAAACCGAGCATCAGTATGGGGAAGAAAGGTGATTTGAGTGCCTTTGAACGTGGCATGGTTGTTGGTGCCAGAAGGGCTGGTCTGAGTATTTCAGAAACTGCTGATCTCCTGGGATTTTCACGCACAACCATCTCTAGGGTTTACAGAGAATGGTCCGAAAAAGAAAAAATATCCAGTGAGCGGCAGTCCTGTGGGCGGAAATGCCTTGTTGATGCCAGAGGTCAAAGGAGAATGGGCAGACTGGTTCGAGCTGAAAGGCAACAGTGACTCAAATAGCCACCCGTTACAACCAAGGTAGGCAGAAGAGCATCTCTGAACGCACAGTACGGCGAACTTTGAGGCAGATGGGCTACAGCAGCAGAAGACCACACCGGGTGCCACTCCTTTCAGCTAAGAACAGGAAACTGAGGCTCCAATTTGCCCAAGCTCATCGAAATTGGACAGTAGAAGATTGGAAAAACGTTGCCTGGTCTGATGTCTCGATTTCTGCTGCGACATTCGGATGGTAGGGTCAGAATTTGGCGTCAACAACATGAAAGCATGGATCCATCCTGCCTTGTATCAACGGTTCAGGCTGGTGGTGGTGGTGGTGTCATGGTGTGGGGAATATTTTCTTGGCACTCTTTGGGCCCCTTGGTACCAATTGAGCATCGTTGCAACACCTTGTGGAATCTATGCCACGAAGAATTGAGGCAGTTCTGAAGGCAAAAGGGGTCCAACCCGTTACTAGCATGGTGTACCTAATAAAGTGGCCGGTGAGTGTATATACATATGTTTAATCCTTATCTGTAGTAGCTATATGCCATCTAGTTCAGCTGTAGTCTTCTCCTGCTTTTGGTTTTTATACAGGAAGTAGCTGTCTGACATCCAACATGGTTAGCCATATTAACAGTCATAAAGCGGAGTCATCAAAATGACCCAAACTACTTTTTCTCTCAGGTCTTCCTGACAATGAATCTCATACAATGAATTCTCCCAGTACTCTCACCTTTCAAGCACATGCCTGACCGAGTCTAGGTTTCCAGAGAATAAAAGATGAACTCATCTAGTATCAGCGACAAAAAGTTTATGGTCTATCAGGGATGTTTCCTAGAAAAATTCCAGATGTAAGGTAGTCAATACTCATACACATTTTCTACTAGTGACTTTATTTATGGCTATAAACATTTTTGCTGCCAGGCCAAGTCAAATTAATTCCAGGAATGGCCTCTAGTCATCCTTATCCTTCGCTTCTATAGTCATCATAATTTTGTTTAGTATAATTAGTGTTGCTCAGAACATCCCAAACCAGAGTTTTTTTCTCTTACCCTATCCCCAGACTCGGCATGGCCACTGCTATTGTACAGTTACGTACAATAGCTGTAGAATGGGCCCTCAGAATCAACTTAACTGGTGGAGCCGAATAATCAATCCACTGGTGGGCTCCAAAGAATCAACTTCACTGGTGGGCTCCAGGCAATTGGTCTGACACGGTCTATCCCTATCCATAACCTCAAATTAGATTTAGGGTTGTTTAAGTGGTTTAGCTTACCAGCCTGACAACATCATGCCTCCATTGCAGCTTGACTCCTGGTCCCGTTTGAAGTCACTTCTATTTCTTCATTATAGGCCCAATGTTATGGCAACATCCGATGTCACTTCCAGTTACTATAGCACTGCGTCTTTGTTGAATTAAGTAATAGTGAGATCATATGTTATGGAAACTGGGTGTGATGTTATACATTGCCGTTACATATGGTGAAAAAACGAAAGTGATGTCAGAAAGGACATCAGACAAAGTTAGGCCGTAATGGGAGCGTCACCAGAACGATAAGCTAACCCCCTAAAACCTTTTAAACAACTGTAACCCTAACCTGGGTACACCAAAAATTGTTTGGGCCAACCCAAACCGAAGCACTTGGATTCAGGTCAAATTTGACCTTGACATAAAATCTGACGCGCAACACTAATTACAATATTGTGCCCAGGCCTAAACCCCATTGGTGACCCCAATGTCCTCAATCTTTTTGCTACCTACAACACAAGGGCCTAGTGTTTGTTTCACCCTCCACAGCCTTTCCATGACCCTTGAACCAATTCTCCACCAAGACCAATGTGCCCAACAGGGGCATTAAAATAAAGGATGAGTCCACCTTCTGCCTAAGCTTGAACAATAAGGATTGTCCCAACTCTGTGAATCTTTACCTCTTTTGCCACACAAAATGTTGCACTTTTACAAACACAACCATCACATATAGAAATGTATACGTCCTGGATTAAACATGTTACACGTGAAGATAACCAGAGCCCAAAATACCATCTCAGACCTGGGCAGACTTGAACTTGACAAAGATAAAAATTAGCATTTTTTTGTTTTGTTCTTTCATGCACGGCTGGCATATCATAGTGTACTAATTCGACTGTCCTACATTAATCAAAGCTGCAGCCCCTGTTGTCTTAGCACCACAGATTGAGAATGTGCCCCTGGCGAAGTATGAGGGAAAAGTCAACAGGAATTAAGTTTCAGTGTAACTGTTTACTCAACTCTGGCCTGCAGTTATTGAAATTTTATCCATGGGTTTGTGTGACTGCCACACTAATGACTTCAGCATGGCTGTGATTCTCTCACTTCAAGTAAAAACCTGTAAGATGGAAATGATTGAATTAGCTCAGTCTATGTTCCTCCAATGACAGGAAGTCTATGGTGGCAGGTTAGTTATCTGGAGAACCAAGACATCATATTTAATGAGCTGCACTATGATACTTCTTCAAACCTCCAAGAATTTATGAATACAATGGGCCTATCATTGTACGCCAAGAGTATGGGAATCTAGTGTAGTCACCCACTGGTTGCTCGGCAGCAGCTGTAACTTTTTCTACCAATTTCTTTTAGGTTTAACAGTACCTAATCCAGGATATTTATCAACACAGAAGCAGTTGACTACAGCAACCAGTTAAGCTTTTGTATCTCAGTCAGCTGGAATTCTTTTTTGGTTGCCAACAGAAAGACTGGGACAAGGTATTCTGATACCCTAAGCAAATAAGGTATATAGCGCCTCCCCCAATGGAAAATTCCATCTGCTCAACCTTTTCTCCGAGACTGCAGTCGTGAATCCATCTGCTGGGGAATTTTAGCATTTCTCTGTTAGGCCATGACCCCACAGCATGGTTTTTCAACCGATTCTCGGTTTTGAAAATCGGCTGAAAAACTATTACACAGACCTTAATGGACAATCCAGCGGTCCCCACTGCACGGATTTTCCGCCCGGCGGTTTTTCAGACCGCTGGCGGTCCGAAAAACATAGAACATGTTCATTCTTCCGTCTGGTTTTCGGACGGAATATGAACATGCCTATGTGAAGGGGGAGAACTTTCCTCTGCTAAACGCGGAGAAAAGCCGCCCCTCTGCGGCCTTATGCACTGCACGAAAACAGGACAAATACCAGTCGGATAAACCAACCGGTATTTGTCCTGTGCTGTGGGGACACGCCCTTAGCTGTGATGCATCTGGTCAACCTGGAGACGGGTTTGGGTCTGCTGAGAGGTATCGACAGCTTGGGCAGCAGCCATGCACTTTTCCAAAAGAATAATTTCTCCAAAAACAGAGTTCCTTTTTAGAGGCATAATTGGTCTGCAAGGTTTTTAATTTATGAGAATACGTAGGTTCAGTATCATTAAGTCCAATTACGGCGGGTTCTAATTTTTTTGAATATAATGAGAGCTGTAGGTCCCATAGAGCTGAAGCCCAGTATAGAACCTTACGAAGCACCCGATTTACATATGGTAAATTTGGTGCAGATTGGTCCAATCATTTTGCCATGCGTAAAGAACGGGCATGGATCATGGCGAATTTAAATTTTTTTTGTTAATATGTCTAGAAAGGTAGGTCCTAGAGAGCTGACACCCAGTCTTAAACCCACCAAAGTGCACATTGCTTCAGTTGTTTGGCCAGTCATAAAGAAGGTAGAGCAAATTCCAATTTTTTGTGAATATGTCAAACAGTATGTCCCAGAGAGCTGAAATCCAGTCTAGATCATACAGAAGCAGCTGATTTACCTATGTGCCAAATTTGTCCCATCATTTGGCCATGCAAAAGAAAAGATACCAATCACTACGGATTGTGATTCTTTGGTAATATGTCCAAGAAAGCTGAAACCCCACCTAAAGTTTTCCGAAGTGGCTGATTTACCTCTGTGCCAAATCTGGTGCAGACTGGTTCACTTGTTTGGCAGTGCAACAGTCACAGCAAATTACGAATTTTTTTAAAATACGATTTACCTATATGGACATTTGGCCGTGTATAAAGAACACACAACAAACTTCAGAAAACCATTTTTATACGGATAGATAAGGATATTGGAGGTGTCTGTGTGCATTGTGTCTACCTAGAAACTTTGGTTAGCAAATTAGGGCAACAACAGAAGAAAATGGATGATACAGGATTGTAATAGAAGCAAAACGGCAAATAGTTCAGTGGAGAAAAAGCTTATCAATTTCAGTGGTACAAATATAATCATATATCGCCTGTTCTGCATAGAGAGGTTTACTGAGGGTGGTTGACAGTGTGGGTGAGGGAGTAGGATGTGCCTATGGCACTCAAGCATCTGCAACAGAGAGGCCACAATATTTATGAGCATAGTTCGTTATTATTGTTGTGTTTTGAATAAGGATTGATGTAAAATTTTACCGAAATCTAGGCAAACTACGTAAACTAAATTTCTTAAATTGGATTTAAGATTAGGGTGTTTGGTGGTTTTCAGGGCTTAACTCACTTTTCAGCATCACTCTGGATCCAACATAGTTCCAGGTTTTGGGAAGCTCTTACTGTGGCATCACTTGTGGTTTCCTTGGGTTACCCCTATGTTTTGGGAACTGGAAGTGACGTCGGACATGACACATGACATCCGTTATCACATCCAATGTCACTTCTGCTTTCCACGACATAGGGATAAATGGAAGTGACGTCAATAGGCCACATTGGAAGGATGCCACAGTGGGAGTGATACAAGACCGGAAGCAATGTTGAAAGATAATTTAAGGTTGCAGTTAGCATTTAGGTAAGAGATAGGTAAGAGATAAAATTTGGGTTCAGGAAATCCTAAACTCAACCCCAAATTTGGTCAAACCAGTGTTGGACCAAACAGAGCCCAATTAGAGAAACAGTACTCACTATGGACATATGTCATGATCACAGTAGCTTTATAGACAGAGTAGATCTCATCTATTTCTAACATTACAGTACATGCATGTAGGGCAGATTTGCTGTGGATTTTCCATGCAGATTTGCACACAGAAACTGAGCAGAAAATCACCCATGTGGATGAAATCTGTACAAATCTCGCACATACAGTGCAGAGAGTTTTTGCTCAGAAATTGACGGTGGGGTGGATTTTTATGTGGATTATTTGCAGATTTATTGCAGATTTTCTTCATTGTCTTGAACAGGGAAGTCAAAATTTTAAACTCTGCAGGCAACACATTTTTTGCTGATTTTGCTATTGATTACCTACATATCTACAGTCAAACCCACAACTATTGATATTAAATGACAGATTTTTTTACTCCTATGAAAGAAATCCACAGATTCTGCCTACATCGTGTGGACTTTGTTGTTCAGATTTCCCTTCACTTTTTTCACTGCTGTACGAGATCAGAAAAGGGGCCCAATTTCAAACATCAAAATCAGCCTCCTGTTTTGCCGCCAGGTTTTGTCATCAACAACATAAAGGACCTGGTGCTTGTACTCTCATCCATACCTCTTCTATGAACCCTGGGACAATTCCCACCAAGGAAGGGCACGGGGTTACCCAGGGCTGGGTCCCCTTTTCCCAAGGGCACCATTGTAGCAACATGGTTGCTTCTGTGGTTTGTACACCCAAAGAACAGGGGATTTACAAGAAAATTGGACCCCACTCAAATGAGAGAATATATAACTGGTTCTGCTTTCATTTTCCTTAGCTGCATACCTGCATTTTGTCATGAGATGTCATTTTGTCGACAAATGCTTTGAGCCAAACCGAATGCAAAACACAAGTTATTACTGTGATTACATAAATACAAACAGGAGACGAGAGTAAACCGCTGGCAATAGGCAGCGTGTACCAGCTCAGCGTGACCTTGGATAAATTACTATTATTCAAGGATATTGTGAGGGAAGAGAAGTCAAAAAGTCCTGTTTTAGGTGCCAATTCTCTAAGGCTGTTTATGTTTCTTATTGTGTTTGTACTTTGAACAATTTGCTGCCTTGCTTGTACGCGATGATCCAGTTAGTGTGTTAGAACGGTTGGAGTACTCCTATCACCTCCTGTGTCTTTGTAGATGGCTTGTGGCGGGTTATATGTGAGACAGCCCTGACAGATGCAATAGAGACATGATGTTGTAGAGTGTGGGAGCACTTTACAAGTGCTCTTTAATGTGTACATATTATATATTTATTATAAATAATGATGATGATGATGACTAGGCACCATTAACTTTGGTATTGGTGCTGTAAGCACCACATGCCGCTTGGGTACCAGGGGACCCTGGGTAGGAGACAGGAGGGGCTGCATCTAGAGGGTGTTGCTACTAGTTAGAGCCAGAGGCGTAACTTCAAGCTCTTGGGCCCTAGTGCAAAAAGTGAAATGGGTCCCCCCAGTTACCATGTGCTATTTACAATACTGGTGCTTTCTTATATGGCGGAAGGGCTTTTGGGCCCCCTCAGGCTGCAGGGCCCCTACCGCTGCACCTCCTGTAGCTACGCCCCTGGTTAGAGCTAATGTAAGTTCACATGACAAATTTAAACAAGGAATTCTGTGGATTCTGCATTGAATTTGTCATTAAAATCCTTGTGTATTCCAAGGGCCATTCTCCTGAATGACCAGTCAGCACTGCAGCACACACAGGGAACTGCAGAGCGGATTTTCCACACCGTGGATTTCAAAACCTTGGCGCGAAAAAGAAATTTTGTTAAAGATGTTCATT
Source organism: Phyllomedusa bahiana (assembly GCA_025379985.1). NCBI lineage: Eukaryota > Metazoa > Chordata > Amphibia > Anura > Hylidae > Phyllomedusa > Phyllomedusa bahiana. The sequence continues at coordinate 125,245 of JAODAL010006745.1, forward strand.
ACCTTTAGCGGATTCTCATCGGATCGTGCTCAGGAGTGATGTGGGTTAGCTTGTGTCAGAATCAGGGGCGAATAGGAAAAGTCCAATGTGTGAACCCAGTCTTACAGCTGAGCATATATTACAGCATATGTAAACTAGCTGACAGTGGAGCAGCAGCAGGCAGTAACATCAGCCTGGGTGAGAAGACTCCCCGAAAACAGAGAGAGACTGACCAAGAAGTGGAATGGAACAAACAGATAGAAAGAAGGCAGTAAGGCTACGTCTACAAAGCATATGTTAAAATGCCGTCCAAACTCAGACGACATTTAAACATCACTGTACCACAGTTTTTGGCACGTGTTTGTGCAAAAAAACGCGGCCGGTTTTCAGATTTCCAGCCGGCCCAGTACATTGACTGTACGGGAATCTGCTGGAATATAGAACGTGTTCTATCTCCTGCCAGAGGGCCGGCGGTTTAGGAATTCCACTGTAGAAAATCCGTGCTGTCTAGACTACAGCCCAGATTTTCTACTGCAGTCTATGGGCACTGGTTACATTTGGATTTTTGTGAATTCTAAATAGTGAATCTACTTAAAAATCTGACTGTAATCCTGTGCTGTGAAGACACAGTTTAAGAGGGACCATGAGGAAGGAAATGAGGTCAGTCGCCAGTTACTAGGTTAAATTAGGTCATAGGCCTTACTGCTGGAGTGGGATAAGTATCCGGAAGGGCAGCTGCAAGAAGCAAAGTATACCCTCCTATGAGTAATAAACTGCTGTGATGTGAAGTTCATGCTAAAGCTGATAACATGAGTAAAGCCTGCCAAGAACCCAAAGATGTGTCTCTGTGGTTCTTTGCCATGTGCACTACTGATCCCAGAACTCTACTTGTAGGCCCACATTAACATCACACCTCACACTGACATCCATGGTGCCCCTGCCTATAGCACCTTACAATTTGTGGTGGCTTGTCCTGTCTCTGATGACACATAGGCTGGCAGCTTTGCCGGTGCTCACACCAGCCCTGCCAAACCTGGTAGATAAAAGGACCATTGGGTTTGGAAGGCTAAGGTGAAAATGTCAAGCACTGTCACTCATTGGTCCACATATACATGGATCCAGCCCTGTACTGCGGCTCAGAAACAGGACAAGAAGTTCAAGTATAGTTTGATCAGTATGTCCCAAATACTCCAACCTTACTTACACACAAAGCTTTAACACACTTTTAAATAGCAACATGTGACACTTGTGGTAGTATAAGGGTATGTTCACATGACTTATTTTGCCACGTATTGCGCTTTATACGCGGTAAAATGCTATGAATTACGCGCTGTCTCCCCGGGCATACAATACGGTCGTATTGTACACTCAGGGAGAGAATTGACATGTCAATTGTTTGTGTTGCTTACGCGCCGCTGACAATACAAGTCAATGATCAGCGCATGCTTCCAAAACACCCAGCGTATTGCAGCACACTATATGCGCCCCAATACGCCGTGTGAACATATCCTAACATAGATGGTCTCCCCAGGAGACAGTGACTGATGTGAATGTACAGTATTTCAGAATGTATCGGTGCTATAGAACAGGAACTCACAAATAAATAACTGGGATTCTACTGGGATGACACTAGATTACAGCTTTATCCTCAGGGCCGATTCCAGATTTGAAATACAAGGTATAAGAATATTGTCTATGTTGCTGTAACCAACTACTGAAATGATAGTACATGATATATATAGACAATGAGAGAACAAAGCAAATCCTTCCATCAGAGGAAAATCTATCCTGGTTCTGTGATGGTCACACTAGGGAATAACTTGTCATATTTACGGTACAGTGATCAAAGCTGTCTTTTAGAACTGTCCATGAACCTATGTGACAGATTTTCATTCACAACGAAGGTCTCCCATTCATTGACGACAAGCAGAGATCTTGAAAACAGTTCAGAATAATACACATAGGGGCAAATATATTAATAGTGTCTGGAATTTAGACTTTTTAAACTTATACTAGACAGTCTAAAAAATGCACCCGGTTTGCCATAGTGTTGAGAAGTGTTGATCCGACCGGTATTTTGTCTTTGCTGTGGGAACGCACCGTAAGTATTCAGCTTTCCTACAGTGCCATATAAGCTGTTATAAAGCATTTATTGGAATCATCTATTGACATGCCGGAGCCTCCTGGGTGGCTGATGCCCTTTGTAGCTGCTCTCCATTTTGGCAAATAGATGAGGCTCCCAAATGGAGAACCACCCCTCTATTAACTCAGTACCTAATTTTGGAAAACAGGTTTTCCAAACTCCTTACATTATAGTCTATGGGAGACAAGCTTGATGTAGTAGTCTGGACCAAACTCTCAAAACCAGATGACCCAGCTCAGTAGATTTCAGTAGCATCATTGTAACCTGAGCCTATTGCTGTGTAATTCCCCAAAATCCACCGTTACCCTTAACAGGCAATAAAAAAATCTGATTGGTCCGGTAGGTTTCGAAATCTCCACTATATGAGATTTTCATTTCTTTCATACTAGATCGAATGCCAAAAAACCAGACAATTTTCTCAGTAGCAGGAGAAGCATACTCCCTTCACTTTAACAGTTGTCAGCAGGACTATTCTTTGGTACTAAACAGTACACACTGGCTTTTTTGAGCAGTGCAACCCTCTTTGATCTCTCCTCCACAGTGATGAATGCCTGAAAGCGGGCGCCAGAACACATAATAAAGTATAAATTTCACATTCCATTGTGATTGCATGGATGGTTCTGTTTTCTCTACCATCTCAGAGCAGAGAGCAGGATGCGAGGGGCACGGTACCTGGTGTTGCTGAAGATGTGCAAGGTCGGCCGCAGCGGCGTCCAGAGAAGGTGTCTCTCCGTTAGATCGCGTTTCTCGTAATGTGCACTCTAGTAAGTGGTTACCAGAATTTCCACCATTCTGCACGGCTGAATCGTTACTTTTCGTCTCAGTCCCAGATTCTTGCATCATGACTCAAAGCCCTTAAAATAAGGAGGGGGAAAACATAATAAAACAGCTGTTAAAACAGTTAGTGGATTGGAAGATACGTGCCCTGCTTAAAATCAGCCCCAAACTGTAAACATTTGTCATTTCCTTCCATACAATTTATCTTTCCTGAGCGCTTCTCACTAACCGTTAGTGTTTATTTTGTTTAACAGCTATAATTGTAGCAAATTTCGGCTCTGAATGTAGCGGCTTGTTTGCTTTTGTTTATCACTTTCACTTTTTTGACATGCATATTTTAGAGGAACACTAAAACAAAGCTCTGCTGTTTGTACATACATGGGATAATGAGAGACACGAGTCGGTGCTATGTGATTCTCCTTGTCCAAAGAAAGTTGTAGAATCTCCAGAAATAAATCATTTTTTTTTTCTTGTTTTTTTTTTTTGTCTGCCTTTTTTTTCTATCAACAAGGTATATGGCCACACCCATCCAAGAGGCATCACACTAAGGCCATGTTCACACGGTGTAAATTTGCAGGGCGTAATTACGCCCCGCCAATTCCCGGAGACGGGGCGAGCGGGAGGGGGAGTGAGCGGGGGCGGCACTTCGCCGCCATAGACAATCACTGCTACGGCGCGTATACGCTGCCCAGAAGTGACATGTCATTATCCCTCCCCGCCCGGTGGGGAGAGGAGAAAATTTTAATCCAATAGTTTTCTTGAAAAAAAAGTGGAAATTACCTAATGAACTATGGCCGTGTTCCGGCCCATAATGGCGCACTTCGGGCCCTAATTACGGACCCAAATACGGCCCATTTTAAGCCGTGTGAACATACCTTAAGAATTATGTCAACCACCTGTTTCAACCCTTGAGAGATCCCATGAGACTAGTTGCTTCTGCATCTGCATCTTTAAAGAGTGTGGATAGTTTGGCAACCGCTTTTTCCCATGTTAAAATGCATCTTAAATAAAATAAAGAAGAAGCTTTGAAAGTAGCCTTGACTGCAAATCTCATACAGTTTTGTGCATAGAACTCCTATGCAGACCTCTGAATCTCCCAGATTATAGATAAACCCTGTGTTACCCTACAACACCTACCCTATCTTATCCTGTGGAAAGTAGAACAGGGAGTAGAATAATGAATGGTCACACAACTAGGATAGATTTATAATATATTTAAATTTTAGTGGGGTAATTATGGCTGTAACTCTCTACACACCCCCATGGTGCCGCTCCCTAATGACCATTAAAGGGGTTTTGCCACGATGTAATGTTGACGTGGGATCCTCCAAAATGGGTTTTTAATCACTTTTCTAAATATATGTAATTACAAAAATTGCAGTCTGAGAGAGCTACAGCCTTCCTTACATGCCATTGGTTACTTCAAAGTTTGTATTACATACGGCCTGACAGGAGCTGCTGGACGGGCTTGCGCAGAGAGAGCTTCTTATCTGATGAGACTGAGCTGCAGAAGTTTTCAAGGCACCGGGTAGCAATATGTTTTCTTTTGTATACAGAATAAACTGTTGTAGTGTAAATTAGATCCCTGCTTTATCTGATGACAGAGAACATGAAGGAGCTTTCAAGCTGCTGTGGAGAAAAACTGCTGTCTATGCAGAATCCACAAGTTGCAGTTTGATTATTTCAGTGAAAAATGTCACACGATCCCTTATGCAGCTTTGTGCTCGGGCTGTGTGTGTGTCTCTCTCTCTTTCAGCTCCGTGATTTGTTTACATTAGCTTCTTAGCAGATAAGGCTCCTCCTGGCAAAACCCCTTTAACCTTTTTGAGCAACACCTAAAACCACTCACCTAGCCAGTCAGTGCCCAGCTCTGCACCCCAAAACAGCTGTCTATAGATGGCTAACTGGCTTGGATTTAATCTCTTAGTCACCTTTCAAGGATCAGTAAATGGGATGTAACTTTAACCCCGTACCGCCGGAGCCAGTTTTGGCCTCTCTGACAGAGCCCCATTTTTGAAATCTGTCATGTGTCACTTTATGTGAGAATAACTTTTTGACACTTTTAAACCCTATCCATGGGATTCAGGAGATTGTTTTCCATCGTGACACATTATACTTTAAGAAAGTAAGAAATTTTGGTCCAAAAAATACTTGTTTTATTGTGAAAAATATCAAAAAATCGGAAAAATTTGAAAAATTTACCAATTTTAAACTTCAAAATTTTCTGCATGTAAGACAGATAGTTATTCCACTCAAAATAGTTTATAACTAGCATCTACCATATGTCTGCTGTAGTTTGGCATCATTTTTTAAATTTTTTTTTTTTTTTTTACGACATTAGGGGGTTAGAAATTTAGTAGTAATTTTCAAATTTTCAACAAAATTTGCAAGACACATTTTTTAGGGACCAGTCCAGTCTAACGTGACTTTGATTGACCTGTATGTTAGATACCCCCATAAAGACCTAATCCCAAGAAACTAACACCCCTTAAAGTATTCAAAACAGCATTTAGGAAGTTTATTTACCCATTAGGGGTTTCACAGGAATTAAAGCAAAGTGGAAGTTTAAGTTTCAAAATTTTTTCTTTTTTTGCAGATTTTCAATTTTTTATGCATTATTCCTACAA